>JAENRT010000045.1:8392-23509 GCA_032173475.1 Amanita phalloides | reverse complement strand
CAACTGCCACTCACCAACACCACTTACCCACCTGCCTGCTCCACCACCCCTCACCCACCCCTGCCACTCCCATTAGCCTGCTGCCTGCCACTTGCCTGTGGCATTTTTCCCACAGCCTGCCCACCACTGCCCCATCACCACCATCCATGGTGGCACTAAAATCACCACCTGCCTACTACATCTATCTTCTCACTTCTAACCAATGCCCACTGCACTGCCTACCACCCAACAGCCTGCAGACTGGTGCTAACACAACCATCAATTGCCAATCACTTTGCAGCTGCCCAACACCCACTGCTGCCACCTACTACCCTGCTTATTTGGTCAATATCTCAGAATGTAACTGTTCAATTTACATAATTTATTTTTTGTTGGAAAGCCCAGGTTTGCATCTACCTAGTATTGATAAGTTTATATTTTTATACAATGTACTTATGTAGATATAAGGCAATGAAAACAATGGCTTCAAACCAGTCTACTCACCCACTCATGCTCATGGCCAGCCAACTCACCTGCTTGTGGCCAGCCTAGTAACCCATTTGCTCACAAGCCTACTTCACTGATTTTCTCACCAACCTGTTGCCACTCACTTTACTGCTGATGCAACCTCACCACCTCACCCCACTGTACCTTACTGCTACACCACTGCCCACTTACTGCTATGTCAACTCTCATAGCAAACCATATGAGGTGCAGGACCACTGTGTAGGCATGTAGGCATGTTCCTGATGCTGCCAACACTTGTTTTCACCTTGATGCACCACCTGACACTTGAAAATACTTGAAATTTCCTAAAATGGAAATTTCCCACGGTTCAAGTCGGTTCGAACCGGAACCAGACTGAACTGAACCTGAACTTTCAGTTCAGGTTTGGTTTGGGCAACTTCTAGTTGGTCCAGGTTCAGGTTCAGCCAAAAATGGCCCTGAACCAAACTGAACCAAACATTGGGAGCCCTAGTCTGAGGCCACTATCACAGTCTTTCATACAAGTCCAGGAGCCTTAGGAAACACTAGAGGGACACTTTGCATGGGTCAGCACATGGGGGCACTCCCTAGAGGATGGGGCAATGGCCAGACAAAGGTAGCCAATACTACATTAGGAAGGTGGGTCATGCCCTTGATGGCATCAAGACTTGACATCAGTACATCACACATCAGCCAGGAATAGTGCTGTGTGCACATAGTCTATAGGGAGTCATAACAGACCACATGGGACTAAGGTGGTATTAGGGATATAGCTCCTTATGGTTGAAGGTCTAGAGTGACCTGGACTGGTCCAGAGGATGGAGTTACAGCAGCTGTGCCCATAAGCACAGAAATAGAGGACAAGAAGGCTGTGTGGTGCTGGTTGGATTTGTGGGAATAGAGTCTTCTCTGAGTAGTACATGTTAGAAGGTTGTTCCAACAAAACCTCAAGGTTTAAGAAAAGAGAGTGAGAGTGATAGTTGAATGTGTATGACAGAAACAATTGTAAGGCTAAGGAGTACTACCTACTAACCTCCCCTTATATACCTTTAACCTCATGTTCCCCATGAGTCAATCATGTGATCTCTCCCTCCTGACTCTCGATGACTCAACCATCCTATAGTTGCTGACATAACCTTCCTGTGGCTGCATCTCTTATGTAATCAAGAAAATAAAGAAATAAAGAAATTGTAACATAACCCCCTCTTCAAGGATCGGGTTCCACATGATCAGGATCCATTTGTTCTGCTTCTTGGCGATTTCCTTTCCATTTCTGCCAATTTTGTTCTAGCTTTTCCAGGTACTCGCATTCAAAATTTCCATCTTCCCACCCATATAATTTTTTAGACACCAGTAGTTGGGTATAGTTTAAATATGGTGCAAATGATAATTCTCGTCCATGGAGTCTCCTTGGTGCTCCCAGATTGAGTTGATGGAAATCATCGACACTCCTCTTGGCATGGTTGCAATTCCATGCCAGTTCCCAAGAAGCTTCTTTGAGCAGGTAATTCTTCCACTTTACCAAATACTCTAACTGACCACATCCTCATCAGTTAATTCAACTATCAAGTATTTTTTCCACTTCATAGTCACCAGTGGTGCTCTCTTTCTCCTGTTGCTTCTTCTGGCCTGTGTTTTTGCTGGCCTGTATTGGAAACGAAGGTGCAAGATAGGGTTTCAATAGTGACTTGTTAAAAACATTATACACCTTCCAGGATGCAGGGATAAGAATTCAGTACGCTGAAGGTCCCACTTTTTCAAGAACTTTATAAGGTCCTAAAAACCTCTCGCCCAGTTTCTTAGTTGGTCGGACAGTCAGCAAATGTTCGGCATTTATGTAGACTAGGTCATCTTTCTTGTACACTATAGATGTCCTTTTTCTTTTGTCATATTGCAATGCCATTGCCTCTTGTGCTTTTTTGAGTGCATTCTTCACTGCACGGCCAGGTCATGTGAGATTTCATAATGTAGGAAATCAATGTTTTGTGTGTATATTTTGAGAATAGATTGTATGGTTTTTTTCTGCATTCTAAATTTTAAATAACTACCCCTTTTGTGACAAATATTCTGGCTGGACTAAATGACGGATTCCTCTAATCCACTAGACACTTCCCATACTTTCTGCTCCTGACCAGTTTCACACTCTTGGTTTCATTTTTATGCACCCAGCTTTCACAATTCCACCCTTATCAATGATGTTCACACAAATGGTTTATGATGGAAGAAATCATATATGTTGAAAATCAGTACAAATCAGGTATTTTCTGTGTGATGAAAATCTCGCTCTTCTCCTGTTTCCACACCATAAATACAATTTACGCTCCAACATTTTGCTCATCATTCATGTTACCATCCCAACTGCTACCTGTGACAAATTCCACATCATCCATCTGCATTTCATCACCATTGTCGTTGGTCATTCTCCCTCTCTTGTCCACTCGTTTCCTGTAGCTCCTTTTGTTCTTCAGCATCGTCTTGATCATTTCTTCAAGTGCCCAATTTTGATCAAAGTGGCAAAAGTAAGGTTGAATATCACGTGCCTACAGATGCATGACCAAATTAATTATTATTGAAAAATGATGGACATACAACATTGATTATGTGCCCGATCACCTCCTTATCTTGCCTCTTCCATGGCACATGATACTTGATTGAGGATTTGGCAAGAAGTCCTCGGACACATTCCTGACAAATAGATCAGCACAATGAAGTAAATAGGATATTTTCTTACACGTAAGGAAAGGTAGAGGCTTGAGTCGTTGTCAAGTTGCATTTTGGTTTGCAGTTTCCAGTTTTGACCAGCTACCCCATTGTCTGGGTGTGGAATAAGGTCCACGGATGCACGATCTTGCAGCGAGTTCATTTTGCACAGCTTATTTAGCTCCACTAGTTAAGATATGAGTGGCCATTAAAGTATCTCTTTTGAAGGTAACTTGCCTTCCATCTCGCGCAACTGCTTCGCCAAGATATTAGTCATACCTGAACGACTCACATCTGATTTAGGAGCAACTCTGCCAGTGGCTTGCTGGCCACCCCCCAAAGATGCTTGAGGTAATCCAGTAGTAGTGGATGGAGAGGGATCGTCTTCATCACTATCAAGGGTGGACAGTGGGCTCTCAGTGGCTTGCATGTTCACGGTGTCAGCAGCACTGTCCCATTGGCCAGTTTGTGACACCTGCTTCTTGGCTTCCCTAGGATTGCATATCATGTTGTTAGTGTTTTTGGCCTTTGATGCGACACTGTCACCACCACCGGTCACTGAAAATGAAGTTGTGCCCTGTGCCAGTGTTTTGACATGGAAAAAACTAACTCAATGAGACGCTCACCTGATTGCGTTGACTCATTTGTGACACATCCACTTGCTTGTTAATTCTCTTAGAATTGCGCGGCATGCTATTAGGGTCTGGAGGCATGAGCAGCAAAACTCGGATTATTTAACATAGTAGGATTACGACGAGGAGTGAACAAGATCCAGCCCCTGCATTCCAAGTCCCCTAGTCTGCAGCCTGGGTACAAGGGTTGTGGTTATGAGTGAAAAATACAGCAATAAAATCAACCCTTCAGCATTCCAAGTCCCTTAGTACACACCACAAGCGCCACCGAGAGTCGAACCACCACCTGCCAAATCAGGAAATTTCAAGTAAACCTCTGAGAATACTGCGTCATAAGTGACAGTGACCTCACCTTTTGCAGAATAGTACAAGGGGGACACAGGGTAGCAGAAAGCGCACGCAATGGCGTCATCTTGTTGGTACTGTCAGGAAGTTTATCATCATCATCATAGGCAGTAAACTCACCTTTTGTAGAATAGTACAAGGGTAGCAGAAAGCGTGCAGGCGTCATCTTGTTGGTATGGCATCTGGAAGGGCATCATCATCAATTCAAATAATTTCTGGAATTTCTAGCAATCTGTTCCCTACGTTTTAGATTGAGATCACATCTATAATGCTAATATGATATATAAGCATAGCACCAAGACATTTTGCATACAACATGGTGCCCTCCTCAAGTTCAAACAAAGAAGTGGTGATAGTACCCACTACCCCCTCACAGCATGACCATGGAAGTCAAAGCCCTCCACCAGGAAACCAGTTAGCCACCTTTACAAGTGAAGCAGAGATCGTACCCAAGACCCCTGCATGGACCAACCATGGGACCAGGAGAGGCCAATCTGAAGGTAGGGAGGAGATCATATCCAGGACCTCTAGACAGAGCCCTCAAAGCCATATATCTACTTTCACAGACAACATCCCTCAGAACCAGATGGGGATGCCTAAATCCTGGCACTTGGGTGAGCAATAATAAAAGATTAGACAGCGATGACTTATGATGAATCAAAATCAAGAGCAACAGGAGCTGTGGGACACAGAACATGGGGTACGCCTCCATGATCAGTTGAGGCAAGCAGGAATCTGCGCACCCGGTGATCCTGTAATGCCTCATCAGCCCTATGTGTTAAGAAGCCCCCCAGCAATAAAGAGAAAGCATTTGTCAACACTGGAGAACAATCAAAGTCAGGTGAGTGTTCGCGAGTGTGGATCTCCACGAAAGACTTACAAGTCACATGCTAGGATGTGGACATCACCTGTGATGATGGAGTTCATATCTGGGTTCGTGGAGGACAGCTCAACATTAATATCTATTGCCATGAAGCAAAGCATCAAAAAGTGGGAAAAGAGAATGTTAAGCCATAAATTTGCATGACAAGGGCCCTATGTACAATAGTGCAATGTAATAAATGTAATAAATTTCCTGTAAGATTTGGAACCTCAGCCAGAATCTACCATGCATCGATATTGTTGGGAGTGGGGAGCCTGCTGATACCACCGACGACGCCAAGTCTATTGGTGTGGCTGACAGACTGATGCCAAGTCTAGTCTATCAACCAATCCACGAACAACACCAAGTCTATTCGTGGACGGAGTTTGCAAGTGAAAGTTGCTGGGCGATTGGCGCAGGTACCGGTGGGGGGAAAGCGGTGGGGGGAAAGCGGTGAGTGTATTGACACTTGTTGATAGTGGAGTGCTTGTTTGCTGAACCCACTCGTTCCCACACACCATATTCGACGACGACTCACTTCCACAGCATGCAGTTGTCCACGAATAGACTTGGTGTCAGTCTGTCAGTCGCACCGATAGACTTGGCATTGTCGGTGGCATCAGCATGCTTATCACCTTTTTTCAGCTGAAACTTCGCATATCCAATGTGTGAGGTTGTTACTTGCCTGCTCAGATTTGCAATATAAGTAATAGTCCTTGCTTGAGATGCTTATTTTCTGAACATTACGTCAGATATTTCCATAAACTTGGTACAATTTCGGCCAATCTCCATATCCGCACTCTGTTGCTATGGTTGTATGTCACCACAGCAGGTGACCCTGACAGACTCATACGCATATATACATGCTCCATAGGATGGATTGCGCAACATCTCTGCTAATGTCACCTAAATGACTTTGCGCTTGCAGCTGTCATAAATACGTGTGCCAGACTACACAAAAGAACCATCTCAAGGGAAAGGCCCACATGGGTCTTAGCTGCAGGATTCTTGCGCAAAATTCTCAGTTACTACAGCATACGCCGTTGTTCAAAAGGAACAACCCCTCCGGCACATCCACCAGTTTTCAGAAAAAACAGAAAAGAATCGATCAACTGACACCTGATGCATCAACTGGAACTAGTGAATGGGTTGAGACAGGCGATGGCAGCTTGGATAGGGATCCTATGGAGACAAATGGCATTCGATTTCTCTCCTCCACACCATCTGGATTGTTGTATGCTGTAGAAGATACATCCAACTTCACCAGGGCCCCTCAGGACAGGCACAACCTTACATCCAATCCTGCCATTCAACAATCATCGGGAATCAACATTCATTTAGAGTACATAGTCCAGCAGTGGTGGGGACCCGGAACACACAGTGCAGACTTCAATATACAAGAAGAAGAACCAGCTGGAGAGATGGAGGAGCTTGATGAGGCCGGTAGCGACACACAGAATGAAGGGATGGAAATGGAAGAGAACAGCTGTTGGGACAAAGTAACAGCCATAGGATTCGGGGACAAGGGCATCTCGGCATTGGATCGCCTGGGAGAACATTTTGTTCATGATGCTACGTCAATTGGTATGGATACTTGTTTATACAAAGTGCATGAAGTTGATGTGGTTGGCAGCAAGTCAATCACTATCTGCTGAGGACCTGACTACTATAAGAACTTTCACATTTAAGCTGGAGATGGGCTTAATGGAGAGGGCATTCAATGGTCTTCTGTGCCTATTTCGGATTAAGGGCGTTCACTCCTGGCAAGTTACGTGCAACTGTGTCCAGTTTCTCTCAGGTTTTCAGCCCGTTCGCTATGACTGCTGTTTCAATTTGTGTGTTTGTTATGTCACTCAATATGAGAACTTGGATAAGTGCCCCCAATGTGGAACCGATCGATTCAAAGATGGGAAAGTGCAAAAATACTTCGAGTACCTTCCCCTTATCCCTTGCCTCTGTTCTATGGTCACGAATCCATGACTTGCAGCGGCCATGCAGTATCGAGCTGGATACCAGCTCAATTCAAACACTATTGCAGACATATTCGATGGCGAACTGTATAAGAAGCTTCTTATGACCCGCGTCATGGTTGGGGGTGAAAACATGTCCTTCGACCATTTCTCAGATACGTGGGATATTGCTTTGGGACTTTCGACGGACAGTTTTGCCCTGCATAAGCGTCGCACGATGACAGCTTGGCCAATAATTTTATTCAACTACAACTTGCCACCCGATGTTCAGTTTCATCAAGAAAACATCATACCGATGGGTACCATTCCTGGACCCAAAAAGCCGCAGGATTTCGATTCCTTCATTTGGCCTCTAATGGAAGAGCTCCTTCAACTAGAACTAGGTGTAAAAGCATATGATGTGCTTTCTAAGACCTTGTTCGCCCTACATGTGTACCTGATTGTCTGCTTTGGCGATATTCCTGCCATGTCTTTATTGATGCGCATGAAAGGTCATAATGCATGTCTACCTTGTCATATGTGCAAAATCATTGGCGTTCATGGACCATACAAGACCTACTATGTCCCTCTCAATCGCGCGAATTGCAATGAACCATTTACACCTTCCTGTTACGAACCATCAGATCTCCCTATCCATACTCACAACAACTTCATCAATGAAGCATGCTGCATACAGTTTTCTCCAAATTCAACCACTGCAGAAGATCACACAAAGACATATGGAATCAAGGGCATCCCAGTGCTTAGTGTTTTGAGTTCATTGACATTCCCTTCGTCATTTCCCTATGATTTCATGCACCTCGTCTGGGAGAACCTGATCCCAAATCTCATCTCCCTTTGGATGGATAAATTTAAGAACCTTTCTCTTGTGGGCGAGGAGCACGTCTTGGGGCAAGGTGTATTGAGAGAAATTTGTGCGACTTCTGTTTGCACAGGAGACACTATCCCAGCACTCTTTGGCTGCCATGTTCCCGACTTAGAAAAACATCGTGGAGAGCTTACCGCTGACAGTGCGACAGTATGGATGTTGTATATTGCCCCGATTGTCCTTCGTGGCAGGTTCAAGAGAGATAAATACTATAATCACTTCATTGATCTTGTTGATCTGCTCAATCTATGCCTTGACTATGAATTACCGAGGGATAAGGTCGCAGAAATAGAGGATGGCTTCGTTCAATGGGTCAAGGAATATGAGCGGTAAGTGGCCTCATTAGAATCACATTAGAATCATATTAATGCTTTCGAAGGCTCTACTATCAGTTTGATCCTACCCAACTGCCAATGTGTCCATTAACGATACATGCACTCCTACACATCGGACCCAGTATTCGAGCCATGGGTCCAGCCTGGGCATACTGGGCATTTCCGATGGAATGTTACTGTGGCAAACTATCACGAAACATCAAAAACCGATGGTACCCTTTCATTAGCCTCAATAACTACATCAGTGCCTCTGCGCACCTGACTCATGTTCAAAGTGTATACAATCTCTACGACGAGATATCATTTGAACTGGAACTGCATGAAGATGGTCAGTTCAAGCTTGAGCATTGTAAGTATGCAGTGCTTCACCAGAATACAGACTCAACACTCATATATAACTAAGATATCCCGTATGTATTGAAGCTGCCGCGCTCAAATTCTGTTCTTCCAGACCACATTTGGAAGATGGCCATTGCCCATCTGGTGACTTCCAACAACGTGACCGCTGCCTCTGTCCGACACAGCATTCCACACAACACTCCAGTCGTTCAGTATGGAAGGGTTGTGCATCTAGGCAGCGGTGATGGCATGCAGTGCCACGACCTGGTTAATCTTGGATTGGACGAACGAGACACGTCTTTTGTTCAAGTAAGTTGGATGCAATGTTATTTTTGTATGTTTTTGACCATCTTGTAGTATTATGTGTATGTCGACAAGTTTGCTCATCAGTGGCGTAAACAACCTGTATTCGAGTGCCATACTTTCTATGGCCAACTTCTTCGGATCTTAGTTGTTGAAGTACCAGCTGACATCTCACAGAGCAAGAGGCGTGAAACAGTCCTTCTTGCAGTAATATGCGACGTGAAAGTCAAGTCTAGAGATCCTATGCTCAACATTGTACATTACAAAGACATGGGCCCCGTGACTGTCGTTGATCTCAAGACAGTGGAATGTGTAGTAGGGAGAGTATATGACCATGGTAGTTGGGCAATCGTTGACCGTCATCCCCCTAGTCATTCACCAAGTGGAGCCGACTCTTAAAACACTGCTCAACATTAGCGAATCATACTTGTTTCAAGTGCTCCCTATGTAATATACAATATTCATTCAAACAGTGATATGATGAGGGATAATAGCGGCTCTGCCAAAAACATCAAAGAAACACTGAGTGTAAAAGTGTGTGGCGGTTCTCTCCAACTCCAGAAACTGGTCTTTTGTAATTGACTGCACAAGACTGTCCACAAGAGAAAACATATGAGGATGACGAATGTTCCAGGAGCACATGATGTTGATGAGAGCTTTAACATATGGCAAACGAACACGCCATTCATCTGCAACCAAGCCGCAATTCAAATTCGTCACCATGATGTATGTGAGACCCACATCAGAACCCAGGAAGCAGGCAGCTATAAGGTCACCATGGGTACCATTTGACATATGGAGATCAAGAGCAACGAGCTCAGAACAGAAGTTGAGCTCATACAGCTCCCAGAGGATTGCCTGTACAGTGGTCTGTGGTGGCATCACATCACTTCGCAAAGTTGTATTCCGCCATTGCATCAGCCTGGTGTCCCTCGCAGAAGATTCCTTTACTCCAGGTCTCTCGATTGCACTCCCCATCAGTTTGCGAAGCTGTGCTCGCCACTTTGCTGTCCTTGTCTCATCACATTGTTCTGTTTGGATGAAGTCCATGGCAAGAAAGTCTCGCCATGTCTGAGCCGAGACTGCAGACAAGGATTGTGTCTCTGCTCTCCACAATATGGCAGCATGAGCCTGAATCCAAGTCCTTAAGAAACTCAATTTCTTGTTGTTGTTCATAGGTGTCACGAAGAGTGCAGGTTCGGGGAACACATATAACTTCGCTTGCGCGAATTCTTTTCCCCGGATACGATATGGCGACTGATCTACGGCCTTCAATGCATCAGCCCACACAGGCATCACTGGCGGAAGGAGGGGACTATCTGGATCTGAAAATTTATTTCTCCCTGCCAAGCCTGTCACTTTCCCGGGCCCTCGTCCTAACTCATAAGAGTGTATGCAGCAAAGACATGGAATTTCTTATGATCTTGTTGTATTGGTTGTATTGGTCGTTGTGATGCTGAACCCGATGCTGAACCCGAAGGTAAGCAGTCTTGGGGTATTGGCTGTTCTTGTCAAGATGAAGATGCCAAACTTGAAGGTAAGCATTCCTTGAGCAAATCCTGCATCGGAATTGTGACCGAACGTTGTGCAGGCCCACGCGGCAAAGTAAATGGGTCTATAGGTTCTTCAACGTTTACTGGATTGCTTGCCTCAGCAGCAAACACATCACAATAAACCATCCATGTTCTACTGTATGTGTGGATGGCAGCGTGCTTCTGATATCTATCCGTAGACCCCTTGTAGACTGCAGGGAACAGTGGTTCAGTGTCTTGCATGGTGACAAAATCATGGGGGATGCATAGCTCAAAAAGCGCAAGGACATTTGGTGCGTTGTCAGGATTTTCTGCAATGATATCTGTTTCCCTCATAAACCAGACAGGTAAACCAGCATCAAAAAAATATTGTGCGACTTGTGGAATAGACGTGAAGATCCCCATGCAATTGTCAACTGATTCTGCGGGAGGTTGAATGCCATCTATGCAGGGTTTGTATACTTCCAAGTAATCAAGTAGGGCGAGAACCTCAAGATAATACTGTTGAAATTCAGTTACACTGAATTTCATCTCCACAAAAGTACCTTTAACCTCATGTTCCCCATGAGTCAATCATGTGATCTCTCCCTCCTGACTCTCGATGACTCAACCATCCTATAGTTGCTGACATAACCTTCCTGTGGCTGCGTCTCTTATGTAATCAAGAAAATAAAGAAATAAAGAAATTGTAACAGTACATAAGTAGTGCAAGTAGCTTGAGTCTTAAGATGGTTTCTCTTATGCCTATGTAAGACTCTGTCTATAGTGTTACAAGCTCATGCCCAACAACACTAACCCACCATCCTAAGGGGCACAGACCCACAGGCCTTGTTGAGCAGGGAGAGAAGAGAGAGGGGAAAGGGGGTATATTGGCTATAGACAGAGTCTTACATGGGTGTTAGAGAAACCATCTTAAGTCTGGGGAGACTCAAGTTACTTGCACTACTTATATACTACTCAGAGAAGACCCTAGTCACTGCTTAGTACCTTGGATACCCCTACAGCCTTGTGCTCCTTATTGTCCTTGTGTGAGCATGACTGTGCATTGTCACTGTTACCATGCTTCTTGGGTGCAGCCATTGTAACTCCATGACTCCTTATAGACTGTGTGTGCACAGCACTATTCCTGGCTGATGCATGATGGCTTGATCCCTGATGTACTGATGTCAAGTCTTGATGCCATTGAGGGAGTGATCTGCCTTCCTAATCCAGTTGTCCTTCCTAATGTAGTATTGGTCTCCTTGTCTGGCCATTGTCCCATCCTCTAGGGAGTGCTCTCATGTGCTAACCCATGCAAAGTGTCCCTCTAGTGTTTCCTAAGGCTCCTGGCCTGTATAAAGACTATGATAGTGATCCCAGACCACTAGTAGATGAAACAAAGTTTTTGTGTTTGTAACATCACCTCTTCCTCAAGGTTTATTGTCCCTAAGAAACCAATGCATGACTATGTTCTGCCATTGCAATGCTGGTCTTGTTTTTGTAAAAGAATCCATATCTCCATATGAAAGATTCCTGGTTGCCCACTAAGTCTGCTATGTTTTCAAAGTTTGATAATCCTCCTTCCAGAATAAGAATGTTCAATTGGTCACTGAGGAAACAAGAGAACCAGAAACTGATGCAAAGAAGATCAGAGCAATGACCAAGGCTATGCCCAGTGATGAGTGCCTTGACATGTTTAACCAACTTGAAGAAGAGTGCTTTTAACCCAGAGGCATCAGACAGCAGTTAATACCTCCATAAACAACAGACTTGAACAATTAGCACTTAACTCTGTAATATTAAAATCCAACAATGACAAAAAAAACTATTACCATTCAATCACCTGATTTACCTGTCAAAATATCCACTCTAATTGATTGTGGAGCTGAAGGAAACTTTATTGACAATGGAATAACCATGAACCTGTTAGAAGGTCATTCCAACAAAACCTCAAGGTTTGAGAAGTGAGAGAGAAGAGTGATAGTTGAACTGTGTATGACAGAAACAATTGTAAGGCTAAGGAACACTACCTACTAATCCCTCCTTATATATATACCTTTGACCTCATGTTCCTCATGAGTCAATCATGTGACCTTTCCCTTAGACCCCTGATGACTCAGATACTATGGTCGCTGACCTAACCCTCCAGTGGCTGTATCCTTTATGTAATCAAAGAAATAAAGAAATAAAGAAATTGTAACATAACCCCCTCTTTAAGGATTGGGTTCCACATGATCAGGATCTAGCCATTCTGCTTCTCAGCAATTTCCTTTCCATTTCTGCCAATTCTGTTCTAGTTTTTCCAGATATTCACATTCGAATTTCCCATCTTCCCACCCATATAATTTTTTAGACACTGGTGGCTGGGTATAGTTTAGATATGGTGTGAAGGATAACTCTCATCCATGGATCCTCCTTGGCGCCCCTGGATTGAGTCAATGGAAATCATTGATACTTCTCTTGGCCTGGTTGCAATTCCGTGCCAGTTCCCAAGAAGCTTCTTTGAGTGGGTAATTTTTCCATTTTACCAAATACTCTAGCTGACCACATCCTCGTTGGTTGATTTGACTATCTAGTATTTTTTCCACTTCATAGTTGCTGGTGGTGCTCTCTTTCTCTTGTTGCTTCTTCTGGCCTGTATTTTTGCTGGCCTGTATTGGAATGAAGGTGTGTGATATGGTTTCAACAGTGACTCATTAAAAACATTATACACTTTCCAGGATGCAGGGATAAGAATTTGGTACACTGAAGGTCCTACTTTTTCAAGAATTTTATAGGGTCCTAAAAACTTCTTGCCCAGTTTTTTGGTTGGTCAAACAGTCAGCAAATGCTCGGCATTTATGTAAACTAGGTCATCTTTTTTGTACAATATAGATGTCCTTTTTCTTTTATCATATTGTAATGCCATTGCTTCCTGAGCTTTCCTGAGAGCGTTTTTTGCTTGATTCCAAACCTCCACCTGCCTTCCTGCAAATTGAGTAACTGCTTCCACTGTAGTGTGACCCATATCAATTTCTGTCCCTTTGTTCAGATGACGTCCATAATTCATATAAAATGGAGAATATCCAGTCACTGAGTGTTCCCAGTCATTATAACAGAATTGGGCTATCACTAACCAATCACTCCAATCGTCCTGATTTTCATTAACAAACATAGATAGTAATTGCTCCACTATCTGATTTACTCTTTCTGTTTGTCCATCTGTTTGTGGATGAAATGCTGTAGATGGATTGCCTTTTATCCCTAATATTCCTGAGAGTTCTTTCATAAATTTGGACATGAATTGTGGTCCCCAATCACTGATAATTTTCTCTGGTACTCCATGATTTTTGAAAATGTGGTCCTGATATAAAGTGGCTACTCCTAACAATGTTATTGTTGTGTTGGTAGGTAGAAAGTATGCCATTTTCAAAAATTGATCTACCACTGTTAAGATCATGTTATATCCCTTTGACTCTGGTAATGGTCCAATTAAGTCTACAGATATATGTTTCCATGGAGTATCTGGTATCACATGTGGATCCAGTGGAGCAGCTTGTTTCTGTCTATCGGGTTTGACAGTTTGACAAGTCCTACACCCTTGAATATACTTTTTAATATCTTCTCCCATATTTGGCCACCAATATCCTCGAGTTATTAATTCCAGCATTTTAGCTATTCCTGGATGTCCTCAATCATGATGTATTTGAATCACTTCTTCCCATAATCATATCACTGCTGGTACATAAACTCTTCCCTTCCATGTTACCAGATTCTGTTCCCTTTCGTATTCAAAGCCTTCTTTTTTCTCTTTTAATCCTTTTTCTACTTGTTCATCCCATTGTCTTTTATTTACTTTTTAAATATCTTTTTCCAATTTTTCCAATCCAATCTCACTCCTATCCCATCATATGAATAATTCTTCTTTTAATAATATTACATCCTCGTTATCCCTTTCCCCTTGTTCATATCCAGCCCTTCTTGATAAGAGATCTGCCCTGGAATTTGACTTTCCAGACCTATGTTTGATTATAAAATTGTATTCTTGTAGATCCATGACCCATCTTGCCTGTCTGCAATTTAGGTTTTGTGGCTTTCAGAAATACATCAAATTCTGGTGATCAGTCAAGATTTCAATTATCTCTTTCACTCCCTTCAAGTACTGTGACCTGGTCATTCATATAACAAGTGCATAATTGCAAGCATCTCTTTGTCATATATTTCATAGTTTCTTTCAGCTTCATTCAAAGCTTGTGAAATAAATGCAACTGGTCTCCATATTCCATTCTGTTGTTGAGACAGTATTGATCCTAATGCAAAATCTGATGCATCAGTTTCAATCTGAAACTGTCCTCCTTCATCTGGTATAGCTAGTACCACTTCCTCTGCTATTCTTTCTTTCAGTTTCCTCATTGCTTCCACTTGTCAAGGACCCCATTCCCAATCTTTCTTTCCCATTAACTCTGTTAAAGGTTTTGCTTCTTTTGCAAATCCTTTTACAAATCAACAATAAAAGTTGACAAATCCCAAGAATTGTTGTACTTCTTGTTTATTCTTAGTTCTGGCCAATCTTTTACAGCTTTCACTTTTGCTGGATCCATTTGTACCGAATCTTTAGTAATTACCATGCCCAAAAATTTGATCTCTGTTTTATTGAAGTAACATTTTTCAGGTTTCAACAATAATTGATTCTCCCCCAGCTTTGCCAAAATTCGATTTACATGTTTTTTGTGTTGTTCTTTTGATTGAGAAAACACTAATATGTCATTCATGTAAATTACCACCCCATCCCTCAGTGAGTTCCTCCC
>JAENRT010000044.1:110027-228888 GCA_032173475.1 Amanita phalloides | reverse complement strand
AAACCCTAAACCCTAAACCCTAAACCCTAAACCCTAAACCCTAAACCCTAAACCCTAAACCCTAAACCCTAAACCCTAAACCCTAAACCCTAAACCCTAAACCCTAAACCCTAAACCCTAAACCCTAAACCCTAAACCCTAAACCCTAAACCCTAAACCCTAAACCCCTACAATCATGTCTACATTGTCACGCGCCCTCTCTCCCTCAGCCGCCGCTGCGTATACACCCCACTCTGCATACTCAGCATCTAACGCTTCCCAAGCTATTACAGCGCGGCATGCCGCTATCGCCTTAGCGCGATCCATTGACGAGGTCATCGCACTCGTCCCGCCCGGTTGGGTGGAATTCCTTGGCCCTGAACTCAGGGACGTCGCTCGCATAGCGACAGCCTTGGCTGCGAAACGTCGGTCTCTGGCCGGCTTGCAGGCACATAAGGCGAAAGGAACTCTTCCGGCTTTTATTCCTAAAAAGCCGCCCACTGTACAAATGTCTCGCGAACTGCGGGAAACAGCGGAAGGACAGGCTGCGGCTACCAAGCTACAGTCAATGGTCGACACAGCACGCGCCAGCTTGCTGGATGAAGCCATCGCAATCGCCTTATTGGAGGTTAGTGTCCTTGAAGATCAGCTGACAGACATGCGCATATATCACAGACTCAATAACTCGGCCGGCAAATGCCAGGACCGTATTAAAGAGTCACGAAAGTACGCCGTAATCGAAGGCACCGGTGACGCCGCGCAAGTCGTTTTCAAACTGTCCCCCGCGTGGGAAATCGAAATGAAACAGCTCCAGGCCGACATCCTCCCGCTTGCGTTGCAAGCTCGACTCATCGCCGACTCCAAATCCCATGTGATCGAGGAGAAGGACAAGAAGAAGAGGAGGTCCGCGCTGCCGCGGATACCATGGACGTTGATAGAGACTCCGGTCCTCACGGAACCATGGGACACCTAGTGGATAAGGCAGTGCGAAAGGCGTACATAATTAAAGAAGGTACATAGTAAGCTACTTTTCTCAGTTCACGTGTCACGACTGAACTCTTTGACTTTTTAGTCGAAGCTGACGCCAATTCTGGGCAACAGGCACGGGGAGCGCCTGTCGAAGAAGGGTAAGAAGGGGCAGAGCAGCAAAGGGAAAAGAAGAAGGCTGAGCAAAGCAGCGTCTACCGCGAGTTCAAGCGCAAGGGCCAGAAGAGAGCGACGAAGCTATGCAGCGTGGACCGGCAGGAGGGCAGCAGCAAGGAAAGGGAATAGCGCAGGGCATGAAATCTACGGCGCGCATATATTTTTCTGAAAATGTATGGCACCGGGACTTTAGGTCCTTATGTCATCTAAAAACAATTTGGCCTTTGTGGTTCGGGTGAGACCGTCTCCTTTTTATGAGTTTGGAAAATCCCATGAATTATTGTGTGAAAAACACTTTAAATGGAATTCGCCTAAGAGTTACCCAGACTGGTTCTGTGACATGGACCCGTTTACAGCCGCTGAACACGTAGTAATGCGCACGCCTCTAGATGTACTGGAGGCTGCTAAGTTCCGTTACCACGTTCATCTCTTAGTACGGGAGTCAGCGTCCCGCTTAATGTTCAGATACACCTTAGTACAGGATTAAAACACCTGCTAGCACCGACGAAGACCGCTCACAATAATCTGCTGAGCGCATTCGATAACTTTTGTAATAGAGTACGGTGGCGTCTTAAATATTTATTTGAGTCGGGTGATAAAACTGATAATGACTTTGACCCGGATTATGAAGTTGAACACGATACACCTGAGTGTGACTTCAGACTTGCTTATATCGAAGCGGGTTTCCTGGCTGGTGAGAGACTTGTCTTAAATGCGATCTCTAAGCGTAATCAAGAGCTTAAAAACTCTGGTTATGACTTGCTTGAACAGCCTGAGAAGCGGGTGCAATCCTCGTTAGCACCCAGAATCCCGTTAATACGCCGTTTCTTATTACAAAATAATTACATTGTAAACAGGAACGGATAAAAACTTAGGAACAGCAATATCCGAACGAGGCTGGTACAACAGTCATTGTGAACGTTTACTATCATCTCCATTAGATTATCAGGAGATTGACATTCAGTCAGTAAACGAAATTCTTTTAGAGAAGTGTCAACGAATGGAATGGCTGGCCACTGAGGCGATTAGACTCATAGGAAAGTGGCCAGCTGCGACACAGCTACCCGGTTTCTTCCGATCGAAGATAACTAAACAAGGGCAAAGACATCATGTCCCGGCGTTTCATGGAATCCCCAAAATACATAAAACACCAACCGGCTATGCGTCCTTTACCTGTCATAGTGCCATACAAAACCCGCAGCTAAATTTGTCTCAAAGTCCTCAGCCGTTGGTGGAATCATCCCAAAATTCTACAGTCCTCTCGTCATTCTGTAGCGACTCTGAGAAGATTAGAATTACCAATCCTTTCACGTTTGTGGTTAGTCACGTGACGTCGTTGCTTTTATCCCAACGTCCCGCACAGATGGCATGCGAAATTGTATCAAACAAGCGCATAACATTTTACACGAACCAAGGATATTATCAAACCTTCTGAGGCGGACCAACATCCGTTTTGGGAAATATTAGGGACTGCACTAGGGTGCGGTAATTCTAAATTGGTTTCACAATTCAATGGGCGATATTATTTGCAGAAGCGTGGCCTTGCCATGGGAGTAGCAGACTCTCCAGACATAGCCAATCTTTATGCAACACATTTTGAGGTCGATCAAGGCCAAGTCCTAAATAAGCCGTGGCTAAAATATTATAAACGGTATATAGACGATATTTTCGCATTAGTCGAAGCGTCCTCTGAACATGAGGCACTAGCGTTAATGAAGACCACTGTGTCATTCGTCGGATGTGAAATAACATGGGACGCGAGTTTGACGGTTTGTCCATTTTTGGACGTGCATGTGTTTAAGGATCCAAGGGACCCGGAACGTATTCACTTTAAACCGTATCGGAAGGCTCGCAACCATCTCGAAAGAATCAGTTGGATTTCTCACCACCCCTTTGACGTAAAACGGGGAACCTTTGTCGGTGAGATGTCTAGGATAGCCGGACTTTGTAGCTCACGCGAGTTATACAATGACGCAATATACGAATTACAGGGTTTGTACGTTGCTCGTGGTTATCCGATGGGATTATTGAAAACTTGGACTCGAGACAAAGTACTCGACATCTGGGAAAAAAGACAGAATCCGAAGGTCACCATACCGGAGGATAGGGAGAAGACGACTTTTGTCGTTCTCAAGTCCGAATTCAATCCCGTACTGAATTATTTCAATGCCAAAGAATTTGGTGATACCATTGTATCAACGTGGCGCCAGGCTATGGAGCACTGGGCTGACGATAAGATTCCGCAATCCTATTTTAATGACAATGCGGAACTTGGAAAACTGACGTTGCTTGAAGACACAGGCTTTTCATTTACTCGAAAGGGTGCAATCTTGGAGAGCGGGAGGGCAGTAAAGTACTTCTTGATGTGACAAAGTTGAATTCGTTGATGCGCGCGCGATTGGTTAGTCTCTAGAAAGCGAACTCGCAATCTATTTGATCTAACTAATATTGGAGCGCATGGTTAACCAGTATGGATCACAATTTGTTCGATATCTTACCTCGTATAGGCCTGACCTTGGTCGGCTCCTCCCTGAAGTGCTAATGATCTTTTATCAAGATTTGACGTGGTCAGATACGAAAATCCTAATCTGGGGAGACATCTAGCCAGGCTTAAAACGCTCTGCTCTGAACACACATCTGGTGAGTCTAGACCTACAGTTCGCCCAAGGTGAATCTACTGAGGTTGCTAGAGTTTCGTCTGCGTGGGCCGTTCCCCCATCTCGCATGTGGTCATAGGTCCCTCTGCGCCGCCAGTCTTATTACGAGGTTTGCCCGTAAACTTGACAAGAAGAAACACGTGAAACTAGTTTTACGCCGCGCTGTATAATCATCTGTGAGAAACCATGTCTTTGGTTAAATTTGAGCAAAATTGCGCTTAGATTCTCAATCAACTCATTCAACTAGCGGATTGTAGCGGTGCAGTGTTTTGGATAAACATGTGCATGGTATAGCGCTCCTAAACCCTAAACCCGTGAGTTATTTCCATTAGCCGTATACCCGGCGATTGAGAAACTTCGCCATACTAACATATTTCTGTTGTGTTCTTAGTAAAACCCTAAGACCCCTACCGTGAGTAGTGTCACATGGTTTGAAGTCACTAATGTCACGTGCCCGGATCGGCTACACTTGGTTGCCAACCGGACGTCACGTGTTTCATTAGTCTCTGACATAGATCACGTTACTGAAATCTAGGCCTAGCGGCCTAGATTTTGGTTTCGATGGTTTATGTCAGCATCTCCAAGAGGTAATCCCCTTTAGATACATGCAGTTTCACATGAACTGTCAACCGTTGTACTGACTGTAAAGCTCCGCCCGAGTGTTTCCGGTCCGATGACCGATGTCGCAAAGGTTCGTTTCCCATGGCCGCTCTGCCAAGTCACCGCGGAGATTGGATAGCGTTCCCAAGCACAGCCAGCACAACAGCAATTTTGCCAAATCCAGTGGAGCCGGGACACCGGTTTGAATTCAAACTCAGCTCTGCTAGGTATATAAGTCGCACAAGAGAACTGATGAGCTCTAGCGAAACTTGACCACCTACCACCACGTAGGAACAAGTTTTCTCTTCGACTCTCAACGTCAACAGCCTCGTCGCCAACTTCGTCGGCGACTCGCCCACCCAACCCTACCGTGAGTAGTGTCACATGGTTGAAGTCACTAATGGTCACGTGCCCGGATCGGCTACACTTGGTTGCCGGACCGGGACGTCACGTGTTTCATTAGTCTCGTGACATAGATCACGTTACTGAAATCTAGGCCTAGCGGCCTAGATTTTGGTCTCGAATGGTTTATGTCAGCATCTCCAAGGAGGTAATTCCCCTTTTAGATACATTGCAGTTTCACATGAACTGTCAACCGTGTACTGACTGTAAGGCTCGGCCCGGAGTGTTTCCGGTCCGATGACCGATGTCGCATAAGGTTCGCTTCCCATGGCCGCTCTGCCAAGTCACCGCGGAGATTGGACAGCGTTCCCAAGCACAGCCAGCACAACAGCAATTTTGCCAAATCCAGTGGAGCCGGGACACCGGTTTGAATTCAAACTCAGCTCTGCTAGGTATATAAGTCGCACAAGAGAACTGATGAGCTCTAGCGAAACCATCCTTCCTACCACCAAGTAGGATCTGGTTTTCTCTTCGACTCTCAACGTCAACAAGCCTCGTCGCCAACTTCGTCGGCGACTCGCCCACCCTAAACCCTAACAAAGTACGTTAGGCTGACCATGCTTGTAAGCAATTTGGTTATGTAACCACACTCGGTAAACTCGGCCCGCCGGTGAGTGGCTGCTTATGTAGACTCGCCCACCCTAAAATGTAATCAAGTTTCGAAGCTTCGTGTCACAATCACACTGGTAACAGTCTGTGGGAAACCCAGATTTGTCATCAGAAATTTCTGTGACACCTTATCTTATCAGGTAACACCTGTTACGATCTGTAACGCGGCCACATGGGGCTGCCAAGCATGAGAAGGTAGATGGCACCGGCCCAGAGCATTTCCGGACCGTTGTTCCGAGGTCGCCAGGTAACGGCTTCACACATCAAGACATGCCGAGTCATGACAGCGTGTGATCGCCTCCCACGCACTGCCTTCCACAACAGCAATATTTCCAAATCCAGTTGAGCCGGAGTATCGGTTTGAATTCAAACTCAGCTCAGCTAGGTATATAAGTCGCATAGAGAAGCTGATGAGCTCTAGCGAAACTTGTCCTCATTCCACCACCAGTGGAAACAAGTTCTTCTCTAGCACCGTCAAACATCAACAACATCGCCTGCACCTTCGGTGCAGGCTCCTCCTCCAACCCTAAACCCTGTTACGATCTGTAACACAGCCACATGGGGCTGCCAAGCATGCGAAGGTAGTTGGCACCAGCCCGGAGCGTTTCCGGACCATTGTTCCGAGGTCGCCAGGTAACGGCTTCACACGTCAAGTCATGCCGAGTCATGACAGCGTGTGATTGTCACCCACGCACTGCCCTCCACAACAGCAATCCATCCAAATCCAGTTGAGCCAGAGTATCGGTTTGAATTCAAACTCAGCTCAGCAAGGTATATAAGTCACATAGAGAAGCTGATGAGCTCTAGCGAAACTTGATCTCGTACCACCACCAGTGGTACACAAGTTCTTCTCTAGGTATCAACAAACGTCACCAACGTCGCCTGCACCTTCGGTGCAGGCTCCTCCTCACCCTGTGTGACCCAATCAACCCTTCTCTAGCATCGCCAATGTCACAAACATCACCTGCACCCTCTGTGTTGGATAAGGTGTTGAATGCACCAAAACATTGAACTTAGGGGCTGGTTCATAACATATGGCACTGTGGGGAAACCCAAGGTTTGCTGATGTAGCAGCTGCACATCTCTTTTGCCATGGATATTGCTTACACCTTGGCATACCTCCACACTCACAACTGCATAAATTGAGATTTCAAGGGAGAAAATATTTTCATCACTTCCAACATGCATCTCAAAGTCAGTGATTTTGGCCTTGCATGCATTGCTCCACAGAACATATTGTATCACATAGAATATTTATACATAAAGATTTGTTTACATACTTATCAAGTAGACATATAATAAGTAGATATCTTGAATTCTGACATGTCAAAACTTGTCTCTGCAGTGTTGATGTATTGTGTGACTAGCGTGATGGGTTAAATGCTTGTGATCACGAACTTGCCATGGCGAAACCACCGTGGGCCATAGTAGGGACCAAGATGCTCAGGGATTACGGAAGCTACTATAAAATACACATACTTCGTCCGGAGTTGAAATGGGCGCTATGATCCTATACCGGCCAGAATCTTGAACACTTCCTCCTGCCGTTCCTTGAATGCGCGCAACTTTGTCATTGCCAGACTGAGCGCGTTGATCCGGTTCGCGAACATGACGGCTCGTCCTTCGACGCTCAGTCTACCTTCTTTCCTGCCTCTTTCTCTTTCGTGACCGACTCCATGCTCGAAAATGATTTTGACTCTATCAAAGACGGCATCGGGGATATCATCTCCTCGTTGTGCGTATTCCACCGCCATCTTGTTATCAATCCCTTCGATTTCCCGTGCCTGTGCACTGATAGCAATCACCTCTTCCATGAAGGGACGTAGTTCTACAGGACAATCTTCCAAGCGAAGGGGTGTACCAAGGACGCCCACAATAGCTGTGCCGTCAGTTGTCACGGCTGTTGTAGCGACCTCGAGAAGCGCGAATGCAACAGACGCAAAATATGCCCTGGGCGGATCGCGTTTCAGCAGCCGCCGAAGAGAAGGCCGCCGTTCAAGTGCATCACCAATACCTGCATACAGCGTCTCACGAATGAATTCGATGGCGGGAGAGTCGGGGGTGAGAATGGTAGGATGGTCGCTACGCTTGGGGAATTTCCCACACGGGGAATATGTTGGCGAAAGTAGGCTGGGTGAAGGTGGGGGAGGTAAGTCTTTGTTGTGATTGCGAATTGGGGAGGCGGGAGAAGCAGGAGAAGAAGATCGTGGTCGTGAAGAATTGAAGGAGAGACGCGGAAATGGCGTCGGTGATGGCGTAGATGAATGGGGGGATTCTTCGTACATGGGAGGTGGAACGAATGACACTTTGCGATGCTGTGAGACCCCACCTGCATCTAAGGCAGCTTGAAGATCGGAAGCGTACCGGTCCTGGAATGAGCGGCGTTGGCTGATTTCGATGGCGACGGCACGCAGGTCTGCGGCAATACCATTTATAGATGGGTGTGCCGGCTGTGCGATGGGTTTTAGGCCACAGATGCTGCGGGCGAGGTCGTGTTGATACTCTGGCGGTAGATCCTGGATCTTGTAAACTGCCTCCGCCCACACTCGTAGAAAATGGGCGAATACAGGCGGGCAGTTTTCAAAAGAAAGGTCCATCGGCGGTGCATTTTTGCCGGCGCGGGGTAGGGGTACAGAGGGTGGGTTTGTGGTGCTCCTCAGAGCTGCAAAGTAAAGGCATAGGGCAGGTCCTGAAATTCGGAACATTAAACAATCGTCATGCCGTGGGACATACATACCTGTGATCATCAGATCACCTTGCGCACTGCTAAGAACCTCGGGATCGAGCAGACGTTCTGCCTTTGCCTGTGCCAATGACGACCTCAGGTAGCTGTGGAAGCTGTCTTGAATGATTTGCTCGTCGAGATGCCAGCCCGTCCGCGCTGGTGGCATGGCTAGATGGAACGGTGTGAGGTAGCAGCACTTTTATAGTTTTGCCCGGTTCGCAAGCTGTGCCTGTCAGCAGCACAGCCACATTCAGATCGCTTTATGTTATCGTCCGGCAGTATGTCAGTTTTTTATACCCTCCAATCCTAAGCTGTACGGAGTGCAGGCCACATTGGCTGCGCAACGGTGACAACGTCGCCGAGCGGTGTTGCTGTGCGTAGACAACTTTACCGCAAAGTGGTACTTGGAGCCTCGCATGCAAATTTCAAAATTTCTTCTGCTGCTACGACAGAGGTGGTATATGACACGTCAAGCACAGAAACAGATGACCAGTATCTACCACCCAGTCATTCTTGCATTCCCAATGCCACGCATCATCTCGTGGCGACGCGTCAGGATCCGTCATGACAACTTGTCGCCTCAAGCAGATTGTTAGCCTGAGGAGCACCAATGGAGTTAACTTGAAAATATTTAGTTCATCTTGCATGTCTCCCTGCGTGAGCGCGACAGCGTTGTTTCAAGATGACCCCGTGCCCATTCGGCCAGATTACATCGATGACAGCTGAAGCGCTGACAGCGGTTCCTCTCTGGCAACATTAAATTTTAAATCACAGATAAAGGTGTGAGGTGATATCTAATATCCTACAAGCTACCCCAGCAGAGTAGTATGATGTGGTAAAATCCGAGGCCAGTTTTTAGAAAACCTCCATCATGATTGGTATCACAAACTAATTACTGGTAGTATGTACGAGTCAGTTCCACTGATATAAGGGTGAGGCTAATCCTGTAGATTCACAACAACAATCCATCATTCTTGCTGTTGTTTCTCGGGTATCGTGAATTCAGGAAGGAGCAGGTCGTCGTCCCCTGCCAATGCCCATACCAAAACGCACCAATGTCTCTAGTGACGCGCGTCCATTAATTAGCAAGTCTTCATCCCATTCGAGAACACCTTTCTCAAACAGGAGAACAATAGTAGAACCGCCTGTGCCAAAGTCAAAGAGCTGTATCAATAGATCGTAAAAGCACCAACGCACCGAATGCAAAATAGCCAAACTCTTGTCCTCTGCGAACTTGCTCGCCTTCTTCTACCGTTGTCTTGATCGTACCCACCATCATGGCACCGATACAAACAGCCATCACCCGGCCGAACTGCGGACTGTCGATGGGCACAATCTTCCTCACATTCTCACCGTACACGTCCAAGGCAGTTCTAATCGCCTGCGGCTGAAGAAAGGGGGGTAAAATACGCATCTTCCGAATTCGAACCACTTACGTTCACGGTATAATACTCTCCGGAAATGTAAGTCATTCGGCCAATCGTTCCATCCACTGGGGAGTGGAAACGATGATAGTCTTGTGGTGCGAGTCTGAAGATGCCCAATGCACCGCCTACATACTTCTCCGCCTCATCTTTGTAGGCGTCGCCTAACAAGCGAGCAACGGAGAATTCCCGGCCTTTGATCCAGATATTGGTTGCTTCGTTCACAGTGTCGAACGTCATGAGACGGCAATCAGCAACGCTCACGAGGCGGTACGGATCATCTGGCTGTTCCATTGGTCGTGCGCCTGGTTTTAATTTCCTGCAACATGGATGAATAACTACATTACTATCTCAGAAAATGCAAAAACACCTATAAAAGAACTGATTGAAGGATTCTTTACATCTGGTCAGCAACGATTCATCATCGCAAAAGTAGCTAACTTACTGAACGATTCAATAGGTTCTAGAATTTCGTCTACATTAAGTTGATGGAATTGGATAAAAGCGGGTATCTCCTTGACCGATTCCTGCGAATCATACTTGATGCCTTGTTTGATGGTTAATGATTTTAATAGTTTGCGAGCCCTGCTGCCTTCCATACGGCCCTTGGCCCCCTACATCCCCCATATCACTCTCAAAACGCGTCGACATCAAAAATCCCCAATGCTCACCTTGTACAACAACCGAATACCAAGCTTTACATAAACTTGCATCTTTTCTTCTTCGAGCTGTCCCGTGGTTCGATTCTGAACAATGATGTTGGCCGAGTTCTAAAGGAACGATTCATCAGCCGCTTCCCAATACATAGAATCTATCAACTCACTGCACCAAGCTTATAGCCTCCCGCAGAAATCTTGCCAAGCATATTCGTATACCACTTCCTCTGCGCCTGGCTTGCCGTCACAAAATTTCCCACAACAATCCGGTCGACTTGATTCCAGTCCTGGCTAGCGCATACTGCAAGATGAGTCACAATGTCCATATCAGCTTTTGAATTGAGCCGCGGTCGATGACAAAGGGGACAATTCTTGACATTAATGACACGTTCCACTTGCGCCTCGTTTGGCCGTGCATTCGCACCAGTGGAGCCCGAGTTGGAAGCCTCGTTTGACTGTTTAGCTTTCTTTCTCCTGATCTGCCTGAATCGCGATTTTTTCTGTCCCACATCGGAGTCTGCCGTCGTCGCTGAAGTACTAATAACGCCAGGACCGGACGAAGTACCACTTTCCTCTTCCTCTGACGATTCAACTCCAGTCCCAGGCGTGCTTGATGGGCTAGGTGTCTCTATGGACAAAGGAACCTGGTTCGATTCACTCGGATATGGCAGAGCCACAAGCGTATCCTCGTCTAAATGCCCTTGTTCAAGCATTCTCTCCAAAGACTGAACAAATTGATGTTCTGAACGCTGATCATCTTCTCCCAAACTAAACCATTGGTGATGTTCCGGATGTGGGTGAGCAGGACGTCCCGAGAAATCGAGCTGATCCAACGCCAACGGCACGCCGCCCAATTCCTTTCCCATTTTGTCCATCATGATCAGAATTGGCGTCGCACTAACGCTCGATCCATTCGTATGCCCCTCCCCATCCACATTCACTTTCTTTTTCTCACTGAACGGCTTACAAAGTTCCGTTTCCAGACATTGAATTGCCTCGTCCACCGTCAACTCATCCTCTTCCATCTTTTTTCCAAACCGGACAAAGAAAGTCTCAATTGTCGACTTGGTCAGTGTCGATCCGAGAGAATCGAGCATGGCAGTGAGCTCCAACAGTGATATACCACCCGAATCGTCCATTTCATACTGATTGAGATACTGCCTCCAGAAACGCTGCCTCATTGCCGCATACGGCTGGTATTTGGCACGGATGGTGATCGTGGGTGTGTTGTCCTGTGTCAACTCCCACGGGATATCCTTGGCCATCGTCAACTCGAGCTCGATCTCCTTCGTGGGATGGTCGCCGCCATAATCAGGCGCGTACAGTCCCGTTATCGGATCTGGCTGAGGTGCCGTCTCGATTAATGTATTCACGTCAAAACTGGCATTGCCGACGAGATCGTTGGAGGATAGTTTGTCCCAATCGAGAATCGTGAGCTGAACTTGATAAGCGGTTTCGTACTGGCGGACGTGGAACAGCAGCTTTTCGTCCCAAATCGGGTTGAGCGTGTGCCTCAACACCCGTGTGCGAAAAACCTTCTTGCCAAAAGAAACGACAACAAAGGGATCCATGTCAAACCCGGTTCGCGTCACTGGTACGGTACGATACATAAATGGATGGACAGTTAAATCTTAAAAAAACTGACCGTTCTTGAGCCTGGGCAGATTCTCCGCTTTGATAATCTCCAACATCACGATTCCGACAATGTCAGCTCCAGCCTCGAACATGTAACCCCCCTTGCCGGTAGTCGGCGTCGGTCCATGAGCGACCGATATAGGAGCACCAATGCTCTCGCTTGCAGTGCCTTTATGACCACCGACTTGCGCTTCATTCGTACCCGCAACCGCGAGAGCAGGGGCGGACTGGCTCCCAGTGCTCCACCTTTTCCTGAACACGCGTCTCTTCTTCTCTTTGGCCTTATTCTTCCAGCTGCTTCCACCTGCGGCAGCCATACCATCCGACGCAGACGATGACGTGGGCGAGACAGAAGGAGACTTGGACGTATCCCGGGCATTTATCATTCTCCGCGGAAACTTCATCTTGGGTATAAATCCTGTGCCGCTCTTGGTGCTCAGCAAGGACGGAGCAACAACGGGCGATGGTGGAGCGGACCGAGCCATTGTATCGGGTGGCGAGGGGGAATCATCGTCGGATTTGTCCACGACAGGGGACAACGCGGAAGGAGCCCGTAACCCTGGTGCGGCGGTAGGTGGCGGTACCAGCGCCCTAGCCAAAGAGGAAGGCATTGCCGTACTAAGCGGTGAAAAAGTAACAGGGGCAGCCGTAGGCGTCGTAGGCGATTCTGCTTGAATATTCAACTTGGGAAGCCCCGCGGTCGAAGGATCCTGCTCTTCTTCCCCTTCCTCAGGCTCACCCTCAACCTCAACCTCGCTTCCTTCATCTTCAGGCTCATACTCATCAGTAGACGATATCCCGCCATCGTCTTCATAGACGGCTGGATGGCCCGAGTGATGATGATGCGATCGTATCGTGCCAACGCCTTCGGTCTAGATCCCAACTTACGTCAAAGAAAGCACAGAACCGCGCGGAATCTAGACTCACCGGCGGAGCGCTGACCCATGACGCCCGCCCTGTTTTTACCTCCCGCTTCCTCAGCTCCTTGAGCACCTCATTGAAATCCATCAAATTCGCAGTATTCGGCGGGGACACAAATCCAAGTTTAACCTTTACACTCCCCGTCGCAGCCGTATTCGCCCTCGTTGATTCCAACTCAAGCGAGAACGGCTACGAGCAGAATACAACGCGCAGCACCGTCATCAGCCACTTTAGAACCCCAAAGCATCGGATACACAGACCTTGTTTCCTGCATCGTCCCACGCGAGCACCGTCCTCTCCTTGTCTCCCTCGCTACCACAGGCAAACCAACCATCCAGCCCGACCCCAACCTCGCCCAAATAGTCCTTCTTCAGCAACAAATCCCGATCCCACACAACGAGCTCGACTACACCTACTCCGCCCCTCCGCTCTACGACGCTCAGATAGATCGGAAAATCAAACGTCGACTCGCGGGCGGGAAAGACGGGGTTCAAAGTCCGCTTACAAGTTGGGGTGGTATGTTTGGAGTGTAAGAGCGAGACGACAATGAACCTGCATGAGGGGGGGATGGGGTAAAGGGTGGGGCTTTTATCAGATCGGGGCCGTGATAAGGCCAGTGGATGAAGAAACACGTACGGATCGTTGAATCCGTTTCGGTGATTGGAGAGGAGACCCGTGCAGCTGACAACTTGGAGTCTGAGGATGATGATAGGAGTCTCGCCTGGTACGGGTGTCAGCGCATGGCAGCCACGGCCACTAAAGGGTACGGCGAGACTGCCGCTTCCTATCACAGCCCGGACAGGCAAGCGAGCTGCAGATTTGAGAACCTTCTTGAGCCTCTGACTGCTGGTCGCCATGATGGTTGTACAAAGGACAAAAGGTTAGGGCACCGCCATCATACAGCGCTCAAAACTTAATTTAGCACGTGCAACACATTCAGATAAATATCAAACCGAAAAAGGGTATAGATTTATCACATTACAGAGCCAGTTATTGATGTTCGTGTAATGTATAATCTACCAAGGTCCGTATTGTATGTAAATCTGCATGAAATTGTGATCCTGCCCATATTATCCGTTCATGACAAGAAAAGAGCCGAGAATACGACACCCATGAACGACAGTCCAGAAATCGCGAGTGTCGTTGCGCCATTGGAGCTACCCGATCCCTTCGAGCCAGAGCCAGAGCCAGAGCCAGACGGTTTGGCGCCACTGGACCCAGATCCAGACGCAGTGGATGT
This sequence comes from Amanita phalloides, assembly GCA_032173475.1. Taxonomy (NCBI): domain Eukaryota; kingdom Fungi; phylum Basidiomycota; class Agaricomycetes; order Agaricales; family Amanitaceae; genus Amanita; species Amanita phalloides. Next base: position 214,897 of record JAENRT010000044.1, on the reverse strand, counting down.
CGCACCAGGAGGGCTCACAGTTGCAATTGCCGTGTAAAGCGAGGAACTCTGGTATTGCGTGCAACTAGATGAAGCCGGTACAACGGGCGTGTAGGGCATCGTAGTAATGGGACCCAAGGATTCAGGAGGTTGTGTGTACGTCATGACCACACCGTTAGAAGTGTAGATACCAGGGGGATCTTGGTTGTCTCCTTGGCACACCTCAAACGTGCCATTTTGCGCATTGCTGGGGATGTTGTAAGCACAACCAATACGGTCGTAAATATTCTGACAGTATTTTCTGCTACCTGCTACAGACGGATCGCATGCCTTGAAGCAGAAAGTATTAGCACCCATAAAGCTAAATCAAGATTAGACCGTGATTTGATTACCCAGTAACACTTGCACGTACTTATTCCATTCAGATATCTGTTCCCATTGACCAGGAGTATAAGCCTGAGAAAAGACGAGACCGCCCTTTGGGTTGCCACGCAAATCAGCGCCGTGCGGGTCCAATTCACCGCCGTAGTCCGTGGAATTCATGTCGATCATGGCCTGGTTGATGAAACCGACAGCCGAAATATACGAAGGTGTCTTAATCCACTGTACACCCTGTAGAGCATTCGCAGGGATCAAGCGCGTTCCACGACCTGGCTTCGTACAATATGCCACCATTTCACCTTCGTTATCCGCAACGAGCCCATTTAGAACAGGAGGACCCCACAAACAAAAGTCTAAACCTGCGCATCAGCCATGCGACGCGACGAGTCGTCGATATCGCAACATACCGTCAATACTACTGAAAAACATCGTCTGACAACGCGAATTTGGCCCTTCGGTCGTCGAATTACAAATGTTGTAGCCGGATTGAGGACCACGAATCAAGTCGGTTTCAGGATCAACTTGGTAAGGCTAATTAATTGTGGTGTCAGATCGGAATTGAAAAAAAGTTAAGCAATTGGCGGCTTACAATACCGCTGGGATACGTAAAGTGCTTGTCCACAAGAGGAGTGGCAGGGAACGTGCTGACCGGCGTGGTGGCTGCCAGCGGAGCGGAAGCGGTTGGCGGAGCGGTTATTGAGCTTCCGGGGGCACCAGAAGTGCCACTCTGAGTGGGTGCCTGGGCAGCAGCATAGGATGTAAGGAGGGCAGCGAAAGAAAGAATCCGAGAAAGAGCGACGGGGGCCATTGCGGCTCTAAAATAGTTGGGAAGGAAGAGAGGCAGTTGGATGCCACACGCCCACGTTTCCTGATATAGCCCCACTCTGTCGGAGTTGGAAACCAATTTCCACGGAAACGCACGGACCAAATAAACATTTATTTTAATCCGTGTCTTTACAATTATTACTTTAAATACAGAACCCATGCACTGCTATACATACTTATACTATGGCCTTAGGACGAAGTGCTCGAAATGATAAAGAGCAAATCTAAGGGGAAAGGGCCGCACGAGAAAAAAAAATCAGGAACTGTCCAGCGGGACGAGCATTTCAATGACCACTTACGGTCTCACAAAGGCGCCCATCCTTCCGCTATCCTGTTGACGGGCCATTTGCGATCATCCCGCTCCACCCCTGGAGAAGTTGCACCCCACTCGTGCTCTTCGGGCGTCACTCTTCCATGTCCATTCATCGCAGCCCTCCTCCGAGAATGATGACGCACCAACCCCTCCCTCTCACCTCCACTCTCACCCCCGCTATCCGGGCCCTCCCCATCTCCCTGGATAAACCCTCTCCGACTAATTCCTGCCTCGGCCTTATACCTCGCCTTATCCAGCTTGGGTTGCAGACTCACAAACGTCCGCTGGAGTGCTGCAAGCGACAGGTGCTCATCCACCATCCCATTATAGTTGTGCACATGAATCGAGTGATGATGCCCATGCGAATGATGAGTTGCACCGCTTGAAGCAGACGCAGGCGCAGAAACAGCCATGTGCGACAACGAGGACCGTCTGAGTACGCTCGATCCATGTGGCGAACTCGGCACCGGGCTTTGAGAAGACCCCAAACCTGCCCTACTACCGCCACCATACCTCCCGCCTTTGGTGATCGTGCCCAATCCAGGACCCGACAGGCTCAAATGTCGCGAAAGCATCTTTGTGCCCTGCCCATCCCCATCGCCCTCATCAACACCACCAGCACCACCAGCGCCCCCCTCAAATTTATTCACAAGCTCCTGGAACATTGTCCCACCGCTGTCCGCACTCGCAGGAGCCGAATCGGAGGCACTCAACACCTGTACACTCTCCGGCCTCTTCCGTCTCAGCGGGGGCGGAACAGGTGGAGGGGTCGATGGCTGGTACATCGACTTGGATCGGAACACGCGCGCAGTAGGTGACGGCTTGGTCGTAGTAGGCGTCGGCGAGTCAGGAGAGACAGGCGTCAGTGGACCAGGCATCCCATTAGGCAAAGCCGTAAGCAGTGGTGGAAGCGGTGGCGGCGGTTGAACCAATTCAGCAGGCGTTGCGTAAGTCGAACACGTAGCTATCGTACAACCATCCTCTTGATTGTCCCCTGCCTTGATCGCCGAGACGAGAGCACCATATACCGAGTCAAACGGCCGCGTGTCCACATGCCCTGGTAAAGGTTGACCTTGCGTTTGGGACGAAGTCGGCGCCTGGGCAGGCCGTAACGGCGTCGTCAATCCCTCCCCCGAACTCGTCATCTGGTTCGACTTGCCCGATTTGTTACTATGTACAGACAGCGGACCGTAACGTTTGTCCCGGTCCCTCTCATCACGTTCACGACGGTCGGGGTGTGTTGGTGGAGGAATCGGGGGCAATACTGTCGTCAATCGAGCAGGGGATGACTTCGCACTGGCAGCTACACTCCCAGGATGAGAATCCAAGCTTGCCACAGTTTGGGTCGCGTACGAATGTTCGGAACGCGCCCTCTCAGAGGTACTTGGCGGATGAGAGCGTGACCTCCCTCGTTCGATAGCCCCATGTGCATCGCTTTTCACACTGCCGGCCAAAGTTGTTTCATGCCGAGGCGACAGCCCTGCCAACGCAATTTGATCAAACGAACTTGTGGATTGAGGTGGCGAAGGATTCAGCGGCCGTCCAAGCACAGAACTTTGCCCATGTTCACCTCTGCGTTTTGGAAGAGGTGGCGCGGCACGATCGTCAGAGTCGGAGCGGGATGATGACGATGCGGCCGTTATATGACCATAGCCTCCGGGACCCTTGTCAGGGCTCGAGCTGCGATTACGCACGACGCCTGTTGAGATATCGATTAGCACAACTATTACGTAGTGAGAGATAAACCTGCTCCACCAGAACTACTCTTCAAAACTTGCATGATCCTTTCCTTCTCTAGTTGTTCTTCAGCCTTTTTGAGAGATTGTGCGACTTTGCTTGCATGCAAACTTTGCTTTATGAGCGTAGATGTGACGTGCGAAACAGGTTTGGGAGGGGGCGGTGCAGGGGTTGCTCCTGCAAGAGGTGTGGCGCCAGCACCCTGATGTATCGGCGAAGTGGAGCATTTGACAGATACTGGCGGAGGAGCGTGGCGTAATGAAGGAGGGACTGGAGGTGGCGGTTTCCGTGGTGGCAGAGGAGGTGACGTATTGGTATAAGGGTCATTGGGCTTCTGTGTGAACGGATTGTACGACGGCTGTGACATGGACTTGAAGGGATCTACGCGTAGCATAGGATGTTGTGGCGGTGCTTGGGGATACAGCGGATTGTGAGTGGAGTTACTATCGGGATTAGTGAGAGCGGTAAAAGGGTTGTGTGCAGCAGTGTGTGTGGAGGTGGAGGGTGCAGGCGATATTTGCGTGACGATTGGCGTAAAGGAAAGCGAGACAGACTTAGAGGGAGTATCATGGTGACGCCATGATGGTGGAGGAACCTTTGAACCGCTGGACAGAGGGTGTGCTAACATATAATGAGAGCCGAAAGCGGTAGGGGTCAAGTCCAATTACATACCTTGGACGAAAGCAAGCGCCCTGTCTACCTGCTTTCCGTTATCTGCATGCACGGCTAACCGAAAGGCAGCGAAGAACTGCCCTCCTGATAGAGAATCATTGGCGCCCAACGAAGGGGAGAAGAATTTGAGAATAGCGTCAATGGTTGACACGGGCATATGTGAATATTTTCCCCTCAGCCACGCCCTCGCTTCCCGAAGACCTATGGTCATTTGTTCGTAGTGAGCGTCATCGTGCACGGCGCAGGAATCGCTTGGTCCGTCTGCAATATCATTGAGACTTGAAGTGTAGATGTCGTACTCGACGTCGCTGAGGGCGGATGCATGGAGGGTCAGCGGCCTCATGGCTGTCGCGCGTGTCTCCCGTCCACGCTCCAAACGCGTCGACTGTTATTATGTAATCAATCATGTCACATGAGTACGATGAATCCTGATTGTCATGACGCTGGGTAAGCCCCTACCCCTAAACGTATACCCGGCCCGTACATGTCTTGGAAACATTCTTATGGAGAGCGGTCAGCGGGAATAGTGATTTGGATCTTAACTGTTGTCTTTGATATGCAACTCACGCCATCACCGACAGCGGTTGTCTTCGCAAAACAATCAAAGCAATTAGTAGTTTCACATTTGGTTTGTTTTCAATGCGTTGGAGGTATTTACTTCGTGATCAATGAGTTCTTCCAGATCTATCGGAAAGATGCAGAATTTCTCTGCAGCGTGATGGGAAGACCTGAGAAATTTTCTGCTCGGGTTCGGAAGACAGTAAGATTTTGGATATTCCGACTCGCAGATCAAACATATGGGTTACAGGGGCGTCGCCAACATCTTGCTACCACGTAGGTGCTTTCTTGTGACGAGAACAGCAAGCCTCCTCACCTTGGTACCACAGGTCTCTCCTCCTCAATACGGCGCTTCTTCGCTGTAACAGCTCTTCATTTATTTGATTACTGATCCCTAAATACTGGGAGAATGACGTTGCTTCAAGTGTCAACAAACTTGTTTCTTCGTTTGATGAAGCATTCTATTCATCACTATGGCAACGACATTTGGCAGAGGCATGTATTGACGTATTGATAAATCATGATATTTGTCGTCAAGTGCATAACTGCACGACCTTGTCGTGTTGAATGCACGGCGCCGGTTATTCACACCGAGCACTGGCGCGTTAAGGCCTTCCCACCGATAATCGATAATTCGCGCTTCAGGATGCAATTGAAGCTATAAGCGTTAAACGTTAAACTGTAAATCATCCACAAGCTCCCTCCTCTTTGCCGAATTCAAGGTAAGCGATGTAATGTACCACTTGTTAGTGTCGTCAACGCCTCAGGGCCATCAATGCCTTTACTCCTACTCCTCTCTTTAAGACCGATGTTTGCTCAGTTGGCCGGAGACCCATCCGCCCCTCCTTCCTCGCCCCACACATCTCCCATTCACTCCTTCACTCCTCCTCCTAGATGCTGAACAGCACACACAACAAACGCCGCCTTTATATTGCATACTACACACGACCCATCCTTTCCGCGCGCGACCCCCACCGCTACCACTCTGGTCTCCTCGCTTTCCGCAAGCACCCGCACAAATCCGACCTCGCGACCATCTTCCACGCGACCACTTCTCCTGGCGTGCCATGGACATTCGAGACGAAGCACATCACCCCGCGCACGATGCGCCTCGTCGGCCTGGTGTACATCGGCAAGCTCGACCATACCGTCACCGACGACATCCTCATTGCGCTCCTCGCCGGCAACGTCTGGGTCAATAACGCGGATCCGCATTGGAACTGCTTGGATTGGTTATACGAGGCTCTCATGGTGCTCTTCTCTTCTCTTCTCTTCCCTTTGCATAGGTTCTTCTGCCTGACTGCGTGGCTTTTAGGTCCTCGAATCGAAGAATGTGTTGGACCCACTCCCCTTCTCCGCACCGAAACTTTGGAAAATTGGTGCCCACTATACTGACGAGTGGCGCATGACATGTAATGATAACCGTCAACTCATCGATGCTGGCACCCCCATCCCTTGTTGTGATATCTTGGGAAACCCATTGCCCAGTCCCCTCTCATGAAAAACTGGCATCGATCAGAAGCATTTTTTGTTCTTTGGTTCATGTAGCATCCCATGCGCAGGCGTATGGATCGTTCTTGGGACAATGTATGTGGCATAAGCATTAAAGCCATACTAATACCATCATCAATACCTATTAAGCGTTTAATTCATCCATACAATTAATGTACAGATAACGATACGAGTAATATTGTGTACGATCGCGATGCTTGTTCACTCGACCTCTTGTATACACTCAGGTACGACAGAACATGCATTAATCCAAAATGGGCATTAAGGATGATCATATACTATACCACCGCCATCAACAATCGCTCACCGCTTCTCTCGCACGTAGAAATGCAATGTGAGGTAGCTTCCTGCCGTGAACACGACGAAAAAGATACCGAGAAGGGATAGATCTGGCCACCAGAATGCCTAAGGTTTATATCCTCAGAAAGCGTCATACAAAGGCTCGGCAGGCTCACCTGTGCATGCAGCCCAAACGTAGATAAGATGGTAGCGGCTGGGACGTCTAACTCTACACCATACTACGTTCCCAAGTTAGAGATGAAGTGTAGCAGCATCAAAACCGCACCTTCACTTCCTTGAGCTGCAGATATCTCAGTTCATTCACAGCCAGCGCTTCAAATGCTGCGTGGAAGAACGAGAGCGTATGTAAAAACTGCAAAGCCTTGATGACCGTATCCCTATTTATCAACAATCCTGTAAACAGCAGGCTTAAATCGTCAAGTGTAAGACGACGATCACTCGAATAGGGTAAACCACGTACTTGTATAGCATAACCAAAGTTCCCACCAAACTCGCAACGCTAATACTCTCAAACGCAATGGATAACCACAGGACAACCGCCGCTGTCGTAAGGTTGAACAGCACGAGCGTCAACATAAACTTCCAAAATCCCGCAACAGTCGGCACAAGTCCCACAAGGCCATACACGATTCCGCCAAACATTAAGGGCGGAACGAGTCGTAACGGGAGTATATCGAAGAGCACCTGCAATTACGTTAAGCAAGTAATTTGTCTGGCGACAGGTCTTGACCTACCTTGGAAGAGAAATACGTAAAGGACGAGTAATACCCATTCGCGCTGGTGCTATCGTTAGCTTGTCACTTAGCATTACTTACTGCAGACGTACCGCTCTCGCATGAACAAAATCCGCTCGTTCGCAAACAAACCAAGGCTTGAAAGACAAGAGAACCCAAACAAAGCCAACGTGAAGAAGAATAAGCCTAATATTACGCATTAGCACTACCCTTGACTAACACATGAACCTACCAAGCCTGTTCTGGAAGCCAGCGATATCATTCCTGAGCAAAACGACCAAATTTAAATTCAAACCTTCAACTGGCGGCAAATCTACACTCACGTCACATTCCGGAAGAATAGGCCGCAGACGACTGCAAAATACGTATCAGCACCCGCTCAGTCAACGAGTCAAGCCACGGACCAGCAAGAGTGATCGAGGCCATGTAATGAGCCGTCAACAACGCCGGATCTCGATAGAGGTTCTTGAACGCCCGTCCACTCAAAATCCTAAACTGCGTCCCCCAACTGGCCCTCTTGTGTCCCCTCAACAACGTCGTCTCTTCCGCCACATCAGGCAGTTGATGTCCCGACTCCACTCCTACTCGTCCCGCTTCCGTCGACACGCCAGCACTATCCCTCCTCAAAATCTCTCCTTCCTCGCGGATACCAAGCGCAATAGTGCTCTTTGCATAAGCCTCCAACAATTCCGCCAGTTTCGGCGTCACAGCTGCAGGTTCCGCCCTCGTCGCTGTGGACGAAGACGTGACAGCCTCCAAGAGCTGGGAAGTCTTGCGCTTGATGGAGCCAACGACGGACTGGGCCAGTCGACGTTCCGTTTCCTCGCCATTTTCATTGCTGGTTGCAGAAGTACGTGATCGGATGGACGAGGGGACAGTCCGCGTTGAGGGATTGGCCAGACCTCGCTCTTCATCGCCAAGATTCGTCGCATCTTCCGCAGGAGAGGTATTGTACTCTGTAGTATCGCTTGTACCTGTGTCCATGCTAGCGTTCATGGTCAAGTCAACTACGATACCTTTAACGTTATTCAAAACGGGGAGGGAGGAAGCGCACTCAAAAAGTCGGCAATATTAAATCCAGGCGGGCAAGGGTGTCCAATGGATTGAAAGTATCCTTGACATTCTGAGTAATCTCCCGAATACGCCAGTTTTCCCGACGCCAAGACGACAAGCTGGTCGAACAGCGCAACAATATTGCTCCGAGGTTGATGAATCGAAAAGACAACGGTCCGGCTGTAGTTGCGAGCGAGGGATAGTAGACTCTCAACCACGTTGTATGCATTGAAAGCGTCCAAACCTAACAAAAGCGTGAGATGTGGGCGGCTAGGCAGATATTGACAGCTTACCGCTCGTTGGTTCGTCTAAGAATAGGATGGAAGGACTAGTGACAAGCTCGCAAGCAATCGACACTCGGCGCTTCTCTCCTCCGGATATCGACCGATGACCTTCCACAAGCGTGAGATTGGACACAAGTCGAGCGTAGTGCATTACCTGTGTCGCCAATCCTACTGTCCTTGATGCTCAGGATACCCAACTCGTCCAGCGTCTCCAAAGTCCTAAGCTTCTTCGCCTCAATGCTCATGTTCCTCGGCAACCTCAACAGAGCGCTGTACAGCACCGTCTCGTAGACAGTCAACGTGCTCATCAGGGTATCTTCCTGATCAACAAAGCCCACCACAGCCTTGAACTGTTCATCGGGGACTTCCCGACCATTGACCAAGATCATCCCGCTCACAATACCCCGCTTACTCTTCCTAGCCAGGATGTCTAGTAGGGTAGACTTGCCAGCACCAGAAGCACCCATGACGGCCATGACTTGGCCAGACTTTACGGAGCCAGAGACACCGTCTAAGATCGTGCGCGAGCCAAGATTGTACATGAGATTGGAGAAGTGGAGTGATGCGGGTACGTGGTCCGTCATCAGTTTTGCAGCCTCATTTTCAGGCAAACGGATTTGGCCAAAGTCACCACCCTTCCTGGCGCGGCCGGCGTACCAAAGTACTATTGTGCTGCTAAGGAGATCATTTTGATGAGACAAAAGAGCAAGCACTTACGCAAAAAGGAGAGAACGACAATCAATCCTGCACTTGCAGCACTAAGGGCCATCCATTTCGTATGGTCCGGTTTCGGCGGTCGCTAGGTACATAAGTGATAATGTAACATGAAGTGAAACGGAATGCGCATACCACGTAACCGGGAACTTGGGAGTAATGCAGGCATTCGCCACCATCGCATTTAAGGGTAATATACGAGTCGCCAAAGATACTGTCGATCAGTTCATTCATGGCTGGTTCTTCAAATCGACAACCTTGACCGGTTCTACAGCTGAAAGTTCCCGGTCCCTTAATTTTCTCTTTCAAAAAGTCGCCAATGTCTAGAAATATAGGGCTCGTCAAGACCATGTGATCTGTTCACACCAGAACTAACCGACGCTTCCGTCCTCTCCACATATAAAGCGACCCGGCACACAGCTGCATTTGATCTTCTCGCACGAGTAAGTTACGGTGTCAACATCGTACCCGCGCTTCGCCTTGGATTCGCAATGCTCCAACGAGCAGAAGAACGATTCGACTTCGGCGGTCCAGAACTGGAAGGCGCACGTGTGGTCACGGATATCACAGCTGAATGTCACCTGGGGTGGCCGGTCGGGAAGCATGTCTAGAATCTTGCGGTCTACACGCATATATATGTAGATGACTGTCTCTTGAAGAGAATAAACTTACTTGTCACGTTACACATTTGGTGATTATTGAAAACGGTTTCGCCACCCTTGTAGCAAGTCATGTTGGCAGCGCCGTCTTGGCTATTCGAGGGCATACCACCCATGAGAGGGAACTCCCTGCACGAATCATCATTCTTGCATACTAGTCCTCCATCAAACGAGGCCATTCACAAGAACAGCAGGTCCTGAGACGCACCGTTGCAGTTGACACCGCCCCAGCCGTCTTTGCATTCACACGACTTGCCATCTTCTCGTAGCCGCCTGTGTTCTCCGTCGGCCAACGAATCACATTCTGCAACGCGCCCACGTCAGACGGATGTTCTTTCTCAGGAAAATCGGGCAGAAACGTACGGGGAGTCAGACAATCGATTCCGCCCCACCCTGCTGGACACTTACATTGACCGTTATATGGGTCGCATTCGCCATATTGCCCACAATTGAAGGCCGGGAGCAGACAGTTGAAACACGGGGGACATTTCGCTAGCGTGGCTCGTCAGAGGTAAGACGCAAACCCGTAGGTAACAAGATACTTGCGTGGTCTTGATATGCTCTAATGGAAAGTCAATAAAGCTTCATGGAGGTTGAAAAGACTTACACCAAGTGTGGTTTGGAAAGATATAATTGGCTGCGGCTTGCCCCAGGAGATGTTCTGTGGGTGGGCTGCAGCAGAGAGGAGGAGAAGAAGGGCGAGATAGGATGGGAGCGAGCCCATGTGCGGGTAGGGCGATGACGCTGAAGCGGACGCACAAACATGGACAAATACGGCTGAAGTGCCATGAGTGACGTCACGCGTAACAGTCAGTTTCATCTTACAATGAGCAACCCTATACTCTCTTTTATTACCCATCTTCCCGACTTCCACTGCACGCCATGTCAGGAAACTGAGCCTTCAAGTTTTGGTCTTTGGTTAATGGCAAAGAGATACTGTTCTCAGCTCCCAGGAAAAGCCTCCTGATCAAGCATCAGCAAAATGTGCACCTCAGCTCTTCCAGCTGCTCACCATGTCAACATCAACACACTTGCTCACTGCTCTCAGTAGGTGTTAAGTTGTCCATCAAATTGGTCACTGCTCAATGCTTATACAATGTCAGTTCACCATTCTCCATTGGCACATCAGTTGAACCATATTGTTACTTGTGTCACTCACTTTCTGCATTCACTACATTACTATCATCCCTTTGTTATCTGCTGTGGTATTGTTTGTTGTGGTTGCAACATAGTGTGTTAAAGAATAAATTTTATTGCATCCAATGTCATAATATAAGGGGGTGAAAACTTACAAAAGCAGAACATGGGATTTTTTGATGCAGCCCCAGCAATATGTACATTGAGGCATTGTGTCCTTGAAAAGCCATTTTTGTGCATGGACAGAGCTACCATTAATGACTACCCCTGTATTTTGAAGATATTCAGCAATTTTTCCAGTGTGGACATCTTTGATGATCACCATTATTGTCCCTGTGCCAACCAAGCGTAGCCATATTCTTAGCCTTGATCCATTGGGGTTTGCCATAAAGGACTGCTTCCTGCCCATCAAGGATGTGTTTTCAAATCTGTCATTGTCCCAGGAACTCTGCAGAACTTCATGGTTGAAGTTGTAGGCCTGTTCTGCAAAACTAATTGATCTGTTTCCATCCTAGCATATTGCACCAGCACCATCTGAAATGGGAAACTTGCAAGTAACCAGCATTTTTTCTTGAGACCATGCTACTGATTTCAAATGGTTCACTCCAGATCTGCCCTGAAAATGAGCATTAAAATCAGCAATGGCTTCCAAATTGCTTCTGTCATGAGTGGAAGTGGAAGTGATGAATGAGGACAAGGAGTTGATCTTAGATCACATGAGGTATGGGGGCTGAGCCCTTAATGATGGTATTATAATCCCCCATCTACTCAGGCTTTATAGTATGTTATGTCTCAGATATGTCTGAGTCCACAGTCTTATGACCAGATGTGTGGGCCAACAGCTTGCTGACTATCTGATTTCTGACACTCCCCCTCAAGCCTAGGCCATGCCCAAGCCCTGAATGTGGGGCTGAAATGTTGGATTTGGTAATGCTTTTGTCAGGATGTTGGCTGTCATTTTGGCTGTTGGACAATAGTGGAGACACAGTGTGCTGTCCCTGACCATGTCCCTAGTGTATTGGTAATGCATATTTATATGCTTCATGCATTTGTGATCTTGTGGGTTTTCTGTGACTTTGATAGCCCCCTGGTTGTCTCCATACAATGTCATTGGCTCTGTCTGTGGGATATGGAGTTCAGTGAGGAGTTTGCACAACCAGGTAAGTTCTCGTGATGCTTCTGACATGGCAATATATTCAGCCTCAAGGGTAGATAAGGTGATAATGGTTTGTAGGAGCCCCAAGTAATGGTGCCTCCTGCGCATTTTACAATGTAACCATTGACAGATTTTGCATTGTCCAAGTTGTCATGACTGGCATCTGAATATGCAAGTATTGTGTTCTTCATCTGAAATGTTGCCTGATGCTGATAAGTTATTCCTAGGTCCTTTGTGCCTTTCAGATATTGCAATACACATTTTGCCACTTCCCAGTGGGTTTTCCTGGGTCTCGAATTATATTTTGCCAATGTCTGTATGGCATAGGCAATATCTGGGTGTGTGGCAATCACTAAGTACATTAATGATCCCACCAGAGAGAAATAATGTTTGTGTATCAGTGAATTTGTTGGTTCTGCAGGTGTGTCATCCAAATTTATGCCAGGTTCCTTTGGTATGACAACAGTGTAGGCATCTGTCATCCTGTATTTTCTTAAAAGAATGTCAATATATTGTGGTTGATTAATTTTCAGATGTCCAGTATGTTGGTCATAATCAATTTCAATGCTGACTATCTTGTTTGGTGAGCCAATATCTGTTACATCCCAAATAGTTTTCATCTTGATGTGCAGATTTTGTAGAACTTTATCATCCATTCCAAACATGAGTAGATCATCAACCCAAATGGTGACTATCTCTATCATATTTTTGGTTTCGTGCACATATACACACATGTCTGCATGCAGTCAGATAAAACCATGATCATGCATATGAGTGTCAAACTCTGTGTTCCATTCACATCCAGCTTGCTTTAGGCCATAGAGTGTTTTGATGAGATGACAAACATGGTGAGTACCATCAGGTGTATCCATCTGGCTGTCGCATATAAACCTCTTCTTGTAATATTCTGTTTAGATATGTGCCTTTTACATCCATCTGGGTGATATCCCATCTGAAATTTATGGCAAGTGCGAGTATGAGCCAGATTGTTTCCAGGTGAACAACAGGTGAGAATGTTTCTTTATAGTCCATTCCTGGTATTTGAGAATATCCTTTCACTACTAGTCATGCTTTGAACTTCTCAAGACTTCTGTCTTTATTAAACATTTTCGTGAACACCCATTTGCTACTGACAGCTTTGTGTCCAGTTGGTAAGTCCACTAATTCCCAAGTGCCTGTCTTATTTAATTGTTTGAGTTCAGTGTTAATAGCCTGTTCCCATTGTGGCCACTCAGGGGATGCCCTTGCTTCATTAAGCATCTTAGGTGAATCGTGTATCATGGCTTCATTAAAAGCCATGTAGATCTGTTCAGCTTCGGTAAGACTAGCTGATTGTCCAGGTGTTGATAATCATTGTCTTTTAGATGGTTGTGAATCTTTGTTGTCAGTATCAGTGTCATCATTGGATTCATCAGTCTTTCATTTTGGGATTCATATTTTGAGAGGTGTGTTCTCTCCTCTCTCATTTTGCATTTCCCATAATGATTCATCATTATCTAGAGTCTCCCCCTCAAAATGAGGGAGGTGAGTTGCTGTAGGAAGGAATTGATAGTTCTGGGAGACTTTGATTTGTTGGGAGTGTAAGTCGAAGTAGTGGATTGCTTTTGGCCCTTCCTCAAAACCAATGAATATGTGTATGTCTCTGTGTGTGTCTAATTTGTCACATGTCAAGGATTCATTCAAAATTGATACAGGTAGACCAAATTCATGCAAATTGGCCACTTGTGGTCATTGACCAGACCAGTGTTCAAAAGGTGTTGCATCTGCAATACTGCATGGTTGCATAAATATGTGGCATGTGTAGCAGCTGCTCCCCACAAAAGTTTAGGGAGATTATGAGCAAGTAATGTTGCACATATCATGGTTGTCAAAGTACTGTTATAACATTTGGCAACACCATTTTGTTGAGGTGAGTATGGGGTGGTAAGTTCCAAAAGAATGCCCCATTCAGCACACCAACCTCAGAGAGACTTATTAATGTATTCTTTGCCATTGTCAGCACGAATCTGCTTTGGTTTAAAACCCAGTTGTCATTCAATGAAAGCAAGGTATTCTTTAATTTTGCTTTGTGCATTGGATTTCTGCTTAAGCAGAATTAGAGTGGAATGACACAAATAATCATCAATAAGCATCATGAAATATTTTTTGCCATTTGGTGTGTATATGCATGCTGGTCCCCATATATCTGTATGGGTCAATTCACCAGCATACACTGATTTACTATCTGCATGTTGTGGGAAAGGTAAGTGCCTTTGACTAGCATGAATACAGCTCTCACAATCAACAATTTTAGATGTAAGGTCAATTGTGAGACCATCTACCAGTTTCTTCTCATAAAGGGTTTTTAACCCAGAAACTGCTATGTGGCCATAGTGTATATGCCAATCAGTCCATGAAGGTAAGCTCTTCATTGTCACAAAGGCTTTCTGCTCATCAATGTGAATGTATAGATAATACAATGCATTTTGGCATGTAGCCATTGCAATGATTGAGTTAGCCTTGGAATACAGCATAAGCTGATCCCTGTTGGTGAAGAAACTTCCACCCTTCTTGGCAAATCGTCCAAGAGAAAATAGATTGTTGGTGGAATGTGGTATGTGTAGAACATCATGTAAGGTTAATGTGTATGTCTTATTTCTGACAGTAGAAATTAATTTGATGGTTCCACTGCCACAGGTGGTTACTTTTGCATTTCCAACACCTTGAATGACTGTCATACAAGGTAGATATGTGGAGAAGCTAGCATGATCTTTGGCAATGTGAGCTGTTGTTGTGGAATCAGCCAGCCAATCATAATAGTCATAGCGATTGGAATTGACACTATTCGGAGTTACAGTGGTGTCTGTCTCTATGCGCATTGTGTTAATCTTATCTCCCCCTTGACTGTTGGTTGTTGTAGTTTGTTTTTGTCTTTGTCAGGACATTCTTTTGACCAATGTCCACCCTTTCAACAATGAATGCAATAACCTCCCTTCTCCTTCCATTTACAATCATTTGTTGAATGGTTGGTGTATTTGAAAATATGGCAAGCATCTTTCTTGCCTTTCTTTTGGTCCTGCTGAGTTGCATTATAGGTTTGAGTATTCGTTTTCATGTCTTGGATAGTTTGTTCCTGAGCAAGAATGGCATTCATCAATTGGACAGTGGACATGCCAGTTCTGTTGCCATTTCGTGGTCTCCTTGTTGCAGCCATACTGCCATGAAGGCTGTTCTTGAATGCATTCCAGGATTTTGGTAGTGTACCAAGGAGCATACCATTAAAAACATAATCAGCATGAATGTGTCCAATATTTGCAAGGCAGGTACAAAGTGCTGTCAACTTTGCTAGGTGTGTACACATGTTGCTGTTTTCATTTGCTCCTACACAAGAGAATGAAACCCCTAATTCTCAGAACAATACTGAAACATGTGGATGAGCTCACTGATGAGACCCCCCAAAGTATAGCTCACCAAGTTCTAGCTCTTCTTGCTCTCACAGCAAGAGTCCACACCCCCAAAAATCTTCTAGACACCAGCATCAATGGTCTAGGTCTCATTCTCCTGAACACAGACACACATTACATGAACACAAATGTCAACACTCACTCTCAGGGACCCTTCTCATGCTCTCACCACCACCACTTCCTTATCAACCCGCAATCTACACCACATCCAAACCAATCAGCCATGCCTGCAGTTAAGGGCACAGCCCCTAGTCCTCATATGAGGATATCCTACCTCACTGGCAATGATCCGACCTGCACAATGGTCAATCAAATTGTGGCACTACTCAAGAGGGCGGACATGCTCTTATACAGTATCCCTCCTACCTCCTATGAGAACCTCCAGCCTATCGAAGACTTTTTTAGCCAGTCTAAGGTTGATTGGCCCTCATACCTCCCAGGAGATTCTGCACCAGCACCCAAGGAAGATGCTGCCACCTCCGGACCCCCCCCTTGCTCTGCGGAGCTTCGGACCCTGTCCAAACAGGTGCAGGCCATCAACTCCAAGCTTGGTGCAATCAAGGCTTCCCTCAGAACACCCACCAAATCGTATGCCTCTGTGGCAGCCACCTTGCCTATCCGTGACTCGCCGGCCCCCCTGAAACCCACCCACGAAATCAAAACACATGCTCGGTTGGTATTGGTACCCCAGGTACCACTGCCTGCCAAATTCAATGCTGACACTACCTGCCATGCCATCAACCCTCTCCTTGTTGATCCATCCTGGGGCACAGCCCATCCTCTGGGCCCCATTCCCTTGCCACTGGTCCCTGCCCCTGGCACCCTGTCCTCCATCACCAGGACAGTAAAGGGTAACTTGGTGTTAATCAGCTCTCTGGGCCTCATGGCAGACCAGCTCAAGAATTCACTGCCATATATCAAGCTGATCCTCAAACACACCTATGGAATCCCCACAGAATCCTTTAGTGGGATGAAGTGGAGACGTATCTGCATCAACGGGGTCCCAACCCTGTCCTCGGGTCCTGCCTATACGTCAGGCGATTTGGCCAGCCAACTCCTTCAACACAACCAGTGGGCCTCCTCTCTATGTCTACCAATCCAACCATATTGGATTCGACACCCCACCACCATCGAACCAGGAAAGTGGTCCACCATCATCCTGGCTTTTGAAGACGCTGACGGGAAAATCCAGCAAGACGTTTTATGTCAGAAGAAAGTGTTCCTCTTTGGCCAGGCCTGTACCATGAGGGCTTGGACAGAGATGTGGCTGAAGGTTAAGACATCACAATTGACCAACCTGGCTGCTGAATTAGCGCCATCCACGCCTTAGGGAGACCTACCTCCCCCCTGATTAATTCCTTGGAGTCAAGACAGTTTTCTTCCTTACTAACTGCTTCCTTTGATGTCATTTAGGTCTTTTGATGTGGGCTCCCTCATCTGCCTCCATCCTGCCATTGGATGGAGATTGACATCAGTGAAAGTTGCCAGTTTGTTTAGAACAGTTTATATCTATGATGTACAACACCCAATAGCTAGATTCCCTACCATGTACTTAGGTACAAAGGGGAATAAACGAGGATTAAAAAAAAAAAAAAAAAAAAAAAACACTCACTCTTCCTCATGTTTGTTGTTATTGTTGGCCTCATTATTCTCATTTTCATCAAAAAGGCTATTCCAATCTCTATCAGAGTGGGAGCTCATATTGATATGGTCTATGAGTGAATGTGTTGTTCCTGCTACTGGTGCTGAGGCACCACATTGATCTCCAGGGGCCATAACCTGTCACAAGTGGAAGTGGAAGTGATGAATGAGGATGAGGAGTTGATCTTAGATCACATGAGGTATGGGGGCTGAGCCCTTAATGATGGTGTTGAAGCATCATGGTGACAGGTGCAGCAGAATAGTAGAGCTAAGTAAGTGAAACACTTACTTGTAGCTGTAGCTAAGATCTCTTGGAGGTTAAGAGGATGTAGATTCATGTCTACCTACACAGGTTTATATATGTCTAATCTACAGAGTTGTGGTCCGGAGTTCCATGCTATTTTTAGCATGGACTGCAGATTTCTATTGTGCTTTATCATCTGACAGTCCCATGACAGTCAGATGCTGTGTGAAGCACAGCAATGCACAGTCATGCACATGGTGCACTATTGTCTGAGTATGACAGGTGTCAACCTCTATAATATCTGTCCAACTCTATAATATCTGTCAAGGTATTAATAGAGTGAACTCTATAATAATGTCCACAAGTGTAAACTGGAGTTCTACAGACATTATGGAGAGGTCCAAAATGTTATTCCCATGGTCAGAGTTGTGCAGAGACAACTCCGGAACTCTGGACTTACAGTATGGAGTTCCAGACCCAAGTCCTTATTAAATACCAGACTTGGTAGGAATTCAACACTCCCCCTCATTGAGGATCTCAAGGCCAATTTTATTTCTTAACTCTTTGAACTTTTGCCAAGTCAAGTTTTTAGTTAAGATATCAGCTAATTGATCATTTGTGGGAACATATTGAATGTTAACATCTTTGTCCTCAACACATTCTCTAACATAATGATAACAAATATCAATATGTTTTGTTCTATGTTCTTGGGCTGGATTCTTAGCTAAGAATATTGATCCTCTGTTATCAACATTTAGATCAATAGCTCCAACATTGAATCCTGATTCTTTAAACAAGGATTTTATCCACATTGTTAGGATGGATCCCACCACAACCACAGGTCTCAGAGAAGAGATGATAGAGATGAGATGTTTATTGACACAGTAGACCAGTAAGCTGGGTAAGAGCAAACTATCTAGAGTATTAGGACTCCTACCTATGGACACACCTCCTTATATACCTCAGCCCATGGTCTGTGCGCACAGACTACACTGCCCCGAAGGCTATGCACATGCAGCAACAGCCTAGACTCCTCCATAGCCAGACTACTCTGGACCCCTATGCCTAGACCTTCATACAGCCACCTATGGCTTACCTAATCAGTCCTTCCATAATGGATCCCCTAAGCCCCTATGCATATTGGTATGTTGTCCTGTGTCCATAGGCCTCCAGATAAAATATAGAAAAATAGGGAAAAATAGATATAGTTGTAACATGACCCCCCCCTTAAAGCTTCATGTCCCAGGAAGCCACGTTGGTCGTAAAAAGTTAATTTGAGCTCCTAACGAACTCATGCGGCATGTCTTCTTCAACATATATATCTCAGCGGTTGCCTTTCCACCATTGCCAATTGCACTTGAGCTTCTCCAGGTACTCGCGCTTGGATTTCCCATCCTCCCATCCATACAGTCGCTTTGCGATTGGGATCGCCATGTGATTTTGCCATTTGCGGAAGCTGGCGCTTATGTTGCGCACATTGACCATTCGCCAGGGCGCGCTAGGGTTCACCTTATGGAATTTCTGAACTTCCTTCTTGGCATTGTCCAAATTTTCCGCTGGTTCCCATGTTGACTCCTTGACGGGATAATTTTTCCACTTGACAAGGTATTCCAGGTGTCCACTGCCATGTCCACTGACTCGACTGTCCATGACTTCCTCTACCTCATATTTGTCATCCTGCGATTCCTCAACCATTTGTGCTTCCTTGCGCAATGCCGCCTTTTCCTTTTGAGCAGGAAAAACTGGTTCTTTATATGGTTTAAGGTGGACCTCATTGAATACATTATAAATCCTCCAGGACGCGGGAATTTTCAGCTGGTATGCGGACTGTCCGATTTTCTTCACAACCTCCAGGGGACCCAGAAACTTGCCATCTAATTTCTTGGTGACTCAGAGCGTTGGGAGATTTGCTGTGCTAAGGTAGACCTTGTCGCTGGGTTGATATTGATGCGCTGGTGCCTTTGACTTGTCATATTTCCGCTTCATTGTTTCCGCGGCTTTTTCAAGGGCAGCAGTGGCATTGGTGTGAATTCCCTCAACTTGTTTGGCTAGATCTTCAACAGCCACAACCTTGGGCACGTAAGTTGGATTAAGACCCTTGTAGGGATGTCGTCCATAGTTCATGAAAAATGGAGAATACCCTGTTGCCAAATGCACCCAATCATTGTGACAGAACTGTGCTACTGCGAGCCAATCGCTCCAGTTATTCTGTCGATGATTCACAAACATGGTGAGGAATTCCTTAACTGTTTGATTTATGCGCTCCGTTTGTCCATCAGTCTGTGGGTGATATGCAGTTGAGCGATTTGCTTTAATTCCCAACATGCCATAAAGGTCATCCATGAATTTAGACACGAATTGTGGCCCTCGGTCACTGATGATCTTCTTTGGTAATCCATGTTCCCTGAATACATTATCGCGGAACAGAGTGGCAACTCCTTGTGATGTAATGGTAGATGTGGTTGGTAGAAAATAGGATTTCTTTGTGAATCAATCCACTATTACCAGAATCATGTCATTTCCTTTTGATTCTGGGAGTGGCCTGATCAAATCCATGGAGATGATTTCCCATGGCACTTCTGGAACCTCATTAGGGTGGAGTGGTGCCACCCAAGCCTGTCTATCTGGTTTCGCCCTTTGGCAGGTTTCACATCCAGCAATGTAATTCTGAATGTCCTTGCACATCTGTGGCCACCAAAAGTCCCTTGTCACTAGTTCAACTGTTTTGTCAATCCCTGGATGCCCCCAAGAGTGATATATTGCCAACAGTGATTCACGAGTGTGTATGTTGGCCGGGATGTAAACCCTGCCCTTCCATTCTACTAGTCCGTTAACTACTTTAAAGTCCTCATGGTTATTGTCCAATCCTGCCCAAACCTGAGTCTCCCATTGTCTGTTAGGAAGTTTCCGGATGTCCTTGATGATGTCTTCAATGGCTCTTTCATCATTGTATACCCTGACAAATAAGTCCTCCTTAAGCAGGATTACTCCTTCATTATCTGGACCTCCTGGATGATGATCTGCCCTTCGTGACAGGATATCAGCCTTGGAGTTTGACTTCCCAGAGCGATGTTTAATAATGAAGTTGTATTCTTGTAAGTCTGTGACCCATCACACTTGTCATCAATTGAGGTTTTGTGGTTTCCGGAAGTACGTTAGGTTTTGATGATCTGTCAATACCTCCACCATTTCTTTGGCACTTTTGAGATAGTGCGACCATTCATAAAACGCATGCATTACAGCTAACATCTCTTTATCGTAGATCTCATAATTTCGCTCTGCATCATTTAAGGCTTTTGAAATAAATGCCACTGGTCGCCAGGATTCATCCTTGCCTTGCTGGGACAAGATTCCACCAATTGCAAAGTCTGATGCATCTACTTTGATTTGAAATTGTCCCTCCTCGTCCGGAATCTTGAGCACAACCTCCCTCACCACAAGGTCTTTCAGTCCCTGAAAGGCTGAGTCCTGCAGTTCGGTCCAGAGCCACTCGCCCTTCCCAGTCAACTTGGTTAATGGTTTAGCTGTTGATGCAAAACCTTCCACAAAACATCAATAAAAGTTCACAAAGCCCAGAAATTGTTGAAGTTCCCTTTTGCAAGTCAGGGTTGGCCATTCCGTGATAGCCTTAACCTTGCCTGCTTCCATTCTAATGGAATCTTCGCTAATTACCAGGCCTAAGAAGTTGATTTCTGGGTGGTCAAACCAACATTTCTCCAGTTTGAGTGACAACTTGTGATTTTCCAATTTTGCCAGAATACAGTTAACATGTTTTGTATGCTCATCCTGTGTAGATGAGAACACTAGTATGTCATCCATATAAATAACAACCCATCCCTCGGCGACTTCTTGTCAGAAGATGTTGTTCATCATGGTTTGGAAGGTTGCTGGCAAATTGGTTAATCCAAAGAACATGACCAATGGCTCGAAGAGCCCCCTATTTGTTTGAAAAGCTGCTTTCCACTCATCACCCTGCTTGATGCGAACATTGTTGTATCCCCAACGGATATCCATTTTGGAGAATATCTTAGCCTTGGATAATTTGTCCACGAGTTCACCAATAAGAGGTAGTGGATACCGATTTTTGATGGTCATTTCGTTTAGCCACCTATAGTCCTGTACTGGTTGTAGTTTTCCATCCTTTTTCTTAACAAAGAAGAAAGGGGACGCCATTGGTGATTTACTGGGCTGGATCCATCCTGACTCTAAATTTTCCTTAAGGAATTCATCCAGCTGTGCCTGTTCATCATGATTAAGTGGATAGATTTTACAATCTACTGGTTTTTCCCCTGGGATTAATTTGATCACATGATCCCATGGGCGTCTCGAGACAGTGGTAATTCATCAAAGGTTTCCTTCTCAAAGACCCTTGGTGCCCTAAATAGTGTTTAGGCACTACCTCTTCCAGAGTGCGCTTTGGAGCGGTTTCAGATTCTTTAGCAGTGATATTGGTTGCCACGGATCGTAATCTAAGTTCTGGTTCTCTGATTTCAATAGCCAGTAATCATTCACCCTCCTGGAGCTTTTCTAATGGGTCCACTTCATCTTCAGGTTCTTCAACTTGTGATGATGTCCAGCACATTCCAGGGCACCGCATGAACTGAACTTCTTTCCTCTTCCAATCAATAGCCGGATTATGGTGTTTAAGCCAATTGTGACCTAAGAACAAGTCCGTTTTTCCTAGTCATGCCACACTGCATTCTATTATTTCCTCATGATCCCCAATTCACAGTTTAAATTGTGTCATGTATTCAATGCTTCCCATTGCATTCCGAGATCCATCCGCATTGTAGACTGGTAATGGCTTGATCAGCCACTGTTTATTTAATTTGTGTTGTTCCACAAATTCTTCATTAATACAAGAGCCCGTACATCCTGAATCAACTAGTGCTAACACATTGATTGTTTCACCAGTATCCATTGTTGTAAGCACACAGTGTAAATCAATTTCTTGTTTACCTGTGGTGTGCACAATTTGTTGCCATAGTTGTGCTAGATTCCACAGTGCCTCTTGTTCTGATAATTTGTTGAGATCATGTACTAACTTAGTATTGACCTCATTGACTCATTTTGTTGGTACCCATTCTTTTAGACAATGAACTGCAGTTTCGTTATTTTCCTGCCAGATCTGTCTTAATACCCACACTGGGGTCCAAGGGGTTAACCGATTTGTCTTGATGCTCACACTTAAGTTTCGTATCTGATGAATGAGAGGGGAACATTCATATAATAATTCTGGTACATTTACACAGGAATCATTGTCTGATACCGAAACTCTACTAGCCAGCAGTGCGGAGTGCGTGCCTACTGGCTGTCACCAAAACCCTTTTCTTTTCCCATCTCCCTCCATTGCTCCTCCATGAGCTACTCAATTTTTACTTCTCTAACATGGCCTTTGCCTTTCTCGTTCCATGTGTATTTCTTTGGTTCTTTGCAGTCCCTTGCAAAGTGACCCGTTTTTCCACAATTATAGCATGCACCTGGTGCGCGTTTGACCTTATCAACATCCATAGCGTTGGGATCGTAAGTTGAAGATGATGCCTGAGCCGGTTTATAGGTTCGTGTGTTGGATGATGACTTGGGTTGTTCCTCCCTGAAGGGAGTCTTTTTCTGTTGATCACCATACGCTTCCCTGGCCCTTTGGTAAGCACGTGCTAACTCTGTGACCCTTTCCATCACTCAATCAAGATCGTCACTGTCATCAAGATCCCCAATCTTGATTAATTCGTAGCCCAAATTNGAATCTTCGCTAATTACCAGGCCTAAGAAGTTGATTTCTGGGTGGTCAAACCAACATTTCTCCAGTTTGAGTGACAACTTGTGATTTTCCAATTTTGCCAGAATACAGTTAACATGTTTTGTATGCTCATCCTGTGTAGATGAGAACACTAGTATGTCATCCATATAAATAACAACCCATCCCTCGGCGACTTCTTGTCAGAAGATGTTGTTCATCATGGTTTGGAAGGTTGCCAGCAAATTGGTTAATCCAAAGAACATGACCAATGGCTCGAAGAGCCCCCTATTTGTTTGAAAAGCTGCTTTCCACTCATCACCCTGCTTGATGCGAACATTGTTGTATCCCCAACGGATATCCATTTTGGAGAATATCTTAGCCTTGGATAATTTGTCCACGAGTTCACCAATAAGAGGTAGTGGATACCGATTTTTGATGGTCATTTCGTTTAGCCACCTATAGTCCTGTACTGGTTGTAGTTTTCCATCCTTTTTCTTAACAAAGAAGAAAGGGGACGCCATTGGTGATTTACTGGGCTGGATCCATCCTGACTCTAAATTTTCCTTAAGGAATTCATCCAGCTGTGCCTGTTCATCATGATTAAGTGGATAGATTTTACAATCTACTGGTTTTTCCCCTGGGATTAATTTGATCACATGATCCCATGGGCGTCTCGATGGTAATTCATCAAAGGTTTCCTTCTCAAAGACCCTTCAGTGCCCTAAATAGTGTTTAGGCACTACCTCTTCCAGAGTGCGCTTTGGAGCGGTTTCAGATTCTTTAGCAGTGATATTGGTTGCCACGGATCGTAATCTAAGTTCTGGTTCTCTGATTTCAATAGCCAGTAATCATTCACCCTCCTGGAGCTTTTCTAATGGGTCCACTTCATCTTCAGGTTCTTCAACTTGTGATGATGTCCAGCACATTCCAGGGCACCGCATGAACTGAACTTCTTTCCTCTTCCAATCAATAGCCGGATTATGGTGTTTAAGCCAATTGTGACCTAAGAACAAGTCTGTTTTTCCTAGTCATGCCACACTGCATTCTATCATTTCCTCATGATCCCCAATTCTCAGTTTAAATTGTGTCATGTATTCAATGCTTCCCATTGCATTCCAAGATCCATCCGCATTGTAGACTGGTAACGGCTTGATCAGCCACTGTTTATTTAATTTGTGTTGTTCCACAAATTCTTCGTTAATACAAGAGCCTGTACATCCTGAATCAACTAGTGCTAACACATTGATTGTTTCTCCAGTATCCATTGTTGTAAGCACACAGTGTAAATCAATTTCTTGTTTACCTGTGGTGTGCACAATTTGTTGCCATAGTTGTGCCAGATTCCACAGTGCCTCTTGTTCTGATAAGTTGTTGAGATCATGTACTAACTTAGTATTGACCTCATTGACTCGTTTTGTCAGCACCCATTCCTTTAGACAATGAATGGCAGTTTCGTTATTTTCCTGCCAGATTTGTCTTAATACCCACACTGGGGTCCAAGGGGTTAACCGATTTGTCTTGATGCTCACACTTAAGTTTCGTATCTGATGAATGAGAGGGGAACATTCATATAATAATTCTGGTACATTTACACAGGAATCATTGTCTGATATCGAAACTCTACTAGCCAGCAGCACGGAGTGCGTGCCTACTGGCTGTTGCCAAAACCCTTTTCTTTTCCCATCTCCCTCCATTGCTCCTCTGTGAGCTCCTCGATCTTTACTTCTCTAACACGGCCTTTGCCTTTCTCATTCCATGTGTATTTCTTTGGTTCTTTGCAGTCCCTTGCAAAGTGACCCGTTTTTCCACAATTATAGCATGCACCTGGTGCGCGTTTGACCTTATCAACATCCATAGCGTTGGGATCGTAAGTTGAAGATGATGCCTGAGCCGGTTTATAGGTTCGTGTGTTGGATGATGACTTGGGTTGTTCCTCCCTGAAGGGAGTCTTTTTCTGTTGATCACCATACGCTTCCCTGGCCCTTTGGTAAGCACGTGCTAACTCTGTGACCCTTTCCATCACTCAATCAAGATCGTCACTGTCATCAAGATCCCCAATCTTGATTAATTCGTAGCCCAAATTGGGATTAGGCCCTTTCTTGAAATGATCCTTTGCCGCACTTGCGTTCCATCCAGTCAGGGGCAATAACACCTTAAACTTGATGATGTAATCCTCCACTGCTTGACTACTCTGTTGTAATTTCTGGATTTGTTCAACCGCATGCTCCCTTGTTTCCTTTGACATAAAGAAATCGTGCATTTGCTGTTTAAGATCACTCCATCCAAGAAATGGTGGCTTGTGAGTTTGAGGTGGTCGTGCATAATATGCGGCTGTGGTTCCAGCTGCCATGACATATCATCCATCACGTCGTTCCTGGTAGGATAGATCATTGCCCCAGCCCTGAGTCATGACTCTTTCTTCATATTCCACATCACTGTCAATTTGTTCTTTCATTTTGACAGTGGCCCATGTCCCTGCACAATCTCCTTTGCCTTTACGAATGCGTTGTAGAGCAATGTATATTTTTCGGTGATTATCCAACTCATGTGCCAAATGGAAATAGACATCCATTCCTCTGCACCATGTGTCTACATGCGCAGTGTCTCCTTTGAAATAATTGGGTAATTCTAATTTAACCAAGGATCAGGTGGGTTGTGCTGGTTGTGTATCCTGATATTCGTTAATTACGTGTTGCACCAAGGTTCCCATATCTGTTGCCATTTGGGTGGTACCTCGATCCCATCTTTGCCTCTCGATTACTCGATTGGCTATTTGCTGTTTGGTTACTCCCAATTCCCCTACTCGGGATTCAGGTTGTAAATTGGCCTGAGGTCCGAAATAGAATTCAAATTGATTTATGGCAGTGTGTAGCAACTCTGTCATTTGTTCTGTCCATTCGAACCCCATTTTGATGTGTCCCAGATCTCCATTTTAACAAGTTGGTTCGATCAATATTCAGGGTTGAACTGGTTCATGGTATGTACTGATGGGAAGGCTGGCCATTCAAACTGATTCCATAGCTCTTCTTTGAACAAGGCTAAATAACAATATCCAGGGATATCAGGTGTCATTCGATCAAAGATTTTGACCACACTTTGGACTTGTTGTTGGAATCGCCTGTTTGGGCGAGTTCTTTCTCAACCTGTTTCCTTTGTTGGAGATCTTCCTGATGCTGCTTGAGAAGTTCTTCCCAAGCATCCTCTTGTTTGCGGAGGACCTCCTGTGCGTGCTGCCATCATTGCAGCGCAAGTTGTTGTTGTTGGTGGCAGCGCTCCTTGTACTGCGCCTTGTGCCATTGGTAATATGCCCGAACATGGGCGTCGCGTTGTCTGTTGTTGGTGACTGTGGTGACTGTTATGATCACAAAATCGGCATCACATTTTCAATCTATCTATCAGTGGTCTGGGACCACTATCACAGTCTTTATACTGGCCAGGAGCCTTAGGAGGGAGCCTGGGAACACTTTGCGTGGGTTAGCGCATGGGAGTGCCTACCATGGGACAAGACGATGGCCATACAAGGTGGCCATACACTATACTAGGAAGGACAGCCAGATTAGGCAAGAGGATCGCGCCCTTGATGRCATCAKWGATCGAYRTYAGCATCAGTGCATCAGGGATCATGCCATCACGCATCAGGAAGCAGTGGTGGCAGCACATATGGTCATATGGGATTGCAGCACAGCCTATGGAGACAAGGAGGCCTTAAGGATATAGCCCCTTATGGTTACAAGGTCTAGGGCAACCCGGACTGGTCCAGAAGATGGTGTTACAGTGGCTGTGCCCAGATGCATAGCAACAGTGACAGCGCAGAGGCAGTGCTCATACAGGACCAGAAGGAGCATGAATGCTGTAGGAGTGTCTCAGTCGCGCACTAGGCTTGTGGATGCAATAATCGGTGAGCCAACGGTTTAAGTAAAGCACATATGCAATCACGAGTCGACGTTCTAATCCTCCACCGATCTCCTTTTCGCCGCCGTCTCCTTTGTTTCGCCCCTGCTAACCATTCGAAAACCGCATCGAATCGGAATTCTATCAACATCGCAGCGAACGCGGCTCAGCGCCCGATTGTCTTCTCCCCGTCCGACTGAAAGTTGGAGAATCATAGTAAGTCGGAAGAGCGTAGTGAGCAACCCTCCCGGATTCGCCACCTCAGACACAAGTCGAATAAATGAAAGACGACGCGTATTTGTCAGCACAAAAACTGTTAAAGATAACCACTCAGCAGTAGTCTCCACGCCACGGACGATATTGACGGAAATTGAGGCATACAGACCGAAGGAGCATGAATGTGTAGCATGCCAGGACTAGGTAGTGGCAAGGGTCTTGGAAGAGTAGTATATAAGTAGGTGCAAGAGCTTGGAGTCTCCCCAGACTTAAGATGTTCTCTTATGCCCATGTAAGATTCTGTCTATAGCAATATACCCTTTCCCCCTCCCTTCTCTCCCCTGCTCGACAAGGCCTGTGGGTCTGGTCCTCTTAGGATGGTGGGTTAGTGTTGTTGGGTGTGAGCTCATAACAGTGACCAACCGAGTAACTTCTTCTGCGCACTCCTGCACCCATTCGATTCCAAATTGTTTACCAGCCTGCACGAGAGTGAGGCCAGCACAGGGGATGATGTAGTTGAATAGAGATGCCATGCTTGCTTCCCTAGTTCTTTGATGCAGTCAATAATGCACCTGCACTCCAATGCTTGGATAATTCCACCAAACTGACCTAAGCATGGTGCCTGGGTTTCACTCGAGTGTCCTCGTGCTCAGATTGATTAGATCTGATATGTAATTGGTGTCTTGAGACTGTTCTCCTTGCTACATGACATGCTAATAGATTGCTTTCACTCATTCCTGAGCTTTTCCAAAACAAATGGTATAGCCTGTTGACCAGTGCCTGCCTGCACTTTCAATCACACAGGACTATTCTCGTCCAGATGTCCTTTGTCAACAGTAACCTCATGGTAGTAGTCCCTGATGATGATCAAGGAGTCTATCTGTGGTCAATGTCAATGGCGTTCCTTGAGAGCTGCTCATTGTCACACCAACAGAGTGTGGACAGAGGTCAGACAGGCAAATTTGAGGGAACTCATCAAGAGTGCGCACAGCGACAAGCAAATGATGCTTGGCATGGTTGCTAACAATGGTGAGAGATGTGGTAAAAAGACTCTAGATTATGTTAGGACAGATCCCACCACAACCACAGGTCTCAGAGAAGATGATAGAGATGAGACGTTTATTGACACAGTAGACCAGTAAGCTGGGTAAGAGCAAACTATCTAGAGTCTTAGGACTCCTACCTACAGACACACCCTCCTTATATACCCTCAGCCCATGGTCTGTGCGCACAGAACTACACTGCCCCGAAGGCTATGCATGCGCAGGCAACAGCCTAGACTCCTCCATAGCCAGACTACTTCTGGACCCTATTGCCTAGACCTCCACCTATGGCTTACCTAATCAGTCCTTCCATAATGGGATCCTAAGCCCCTATGCATATTGGTATGTCGTCCTGTGTCCATAGGCCTCCAGATAAAATATAGAAAAATAGGGAAAAATAGATATAGTCATAACACACATAATCTGACATGAGCAATCTGATAAGCTCATATATTCAGTTTCTGTGGATGACAGAGCAACAGTTTTCTGTTTTCTAGAAATCCAACTGATTGGAGCTCCTGCCAATAGAACAAGATTACCTGTTACTGATTTGCACATATTTGGGTCACCAGCCCAATCAGCATCAGCATATGCATTTAATCCTTCTTTGTTAAAGCCATCATATGTTATCTTTCCATTAACAGTGGAATTAACATATTTCAAAATATATAAAGCTTGTTATGATCACAAAATTGGCATCACATTTTCAATCTATCTATCAGTGGTCTGGGACCACTATCACAGTCTTTATACTGGCCAGGAGCCTTAGGAGGGAGCCTGGGAACACTTTGCATGGGTTAGTGCATGGGAGCACTTACCATGGGACAAGACAATGGCCATACAAGGTGGCCATACCCTATACTAGGAAGGACAGCCAGATTAGGCAAGAGGATTGTGCCCTTGATGGCATCATTGACCAACATCGGCATCAGTGCATCAAGGGATCATGCCATCATGCATCAGAAGCAGGTGGCAGCACATATGGTCATATGGATTTGCAGCACCCTATGGAGACAAGGAGGCCTTAAGGGGCATACCCCTTATGGTTACAAAGTCTAGGCAACCTGGACTGGTCCAGAAATGGTGTAACAGTGCTGCACCCAGGTGCATAGCAACAAAGACGCATGGAGGCAGTGCTCATACAGAACCAAAAGAAAGCATGAATGCTGTAGGAGTGCCAGTGTACTAGGTGGGCAAGGTGGGTCTTCAAGAGAGTGTGCAAAGTAGCTTTGAGTCTCCCCAGACTTTAAGATGTTTCTCTTTATGCCCATGTAAGACTCTGTCTATAGCCAATATACCCCTTTCCTCCCTCCCTTCTCTCCCCTGCTTGACAAGACCTGTGGGTCTGTGTCCTCTAGGATGGTGGGTTAGTGTTGTTGGGCATGAGCTCATAACAAGATGAACCACACCAAGTTTTATTCTCATGCTTCTCCAAGTGGGGACCAGAGTTTGTCAAACTCCATTCTGGCTCTTTGTTTGGTGAGCTCCAAGGTTACATTAGCCTACTCAAATGTGTAATAGATACCTGATAAGAACTACAGCTACAGGTGCTACTAACAAACCTGATTTACCTTTGATAAATGTACCAAAAGCGGATTTCTGGAGTTCCAGAAGTCTGAGACAGAGCTCCCAGAATTCCTCCAGGGGCTGTGACAGTAACATCACCCTTCCTTGTCCTTGAGACAAGGTGCCTAGGGTCAAAGCCATCAGGTCTGCAAGCAGATGGGGCCCATAACCTGTTGAAGCATCATAGTGACAGGCACAGCAGAATAGTAGAGCTAAGTAAGTGAAACACTTACTTGTAGCTGTAGCTAAGATCTCTTGGAGGTTAAGAGGATGTAGATTCACATCTACCTACACAGGTTTATATATGTCTAATCTATGGAGTTGTGGTCTGGAGTTCCATGCTATTTTTAGCATGGACTGCAGATTTCTATTGTGCTTTATCATCTGACAGTCCCATGACAGTCAGATGCTGTGTGAAGCACAGCAATGCACAGTTGTGCACATGGTGCACTATTGTCTGAGTATGACAGGTGTCAAACTCTATAATATCTGTCAAGGTATTAATAGAGTGAACTCTATAATAATGTCCACAAGTGTAAACCAGAGTTCTGGACCCAAGTCCTTATTAAATACCAGACTTGGTAGGAATTCAACAGATGGTATTATAATCCCCCATCTACTCAGGCTTTATAGTATGTTATGTCTCAGATATGTCTGAGTCCACAGTCTTATGACCAGATGTGTGGGCTGATGGCTTGCTGACTATCTG
Organism: Amanita phalloides; assembly: GCA_032173475.1. Classification (NCBI taxonomy): domain Eukaryota; kingdom Fungi; phylum Basidiomycota; class Agaricomycetes; order Agaricales; family Amanitaceae; genus Amanita; species Amanita phalloides. The sequence continues at coordinate 184,393 of JAENRT010000044.1, read as the reverse complement.
ATTTCTGACAGCTTCATATGATATCTCAGTAAGCCTCGTTCCCTGAAGACAATCCCCAATAGGGAACTTGGCTTCCAATGCTACAGCCGGGAGACTCCATTCGAGTGTAGGGGTCTGGTGCCCCATGTCGTGCAAGACTTCTTGACACACTGGGCGTATGAGAATTGTTGACCCTGTATATCCGCTCTTATGATCTTGCTTTGTGCGCTCAACTGCCCGTTCAGCTGTTTAAATTTCTCCATTGTTCTAGTAGTCCTCCCCAGCTCGAAGAGAAAGGAAAAACGAGCGGCGCGCTCGTCGAGATGCTCGTAAACAGCAGGTCAATGGGATCTGTAGCCTGAGCGTAACATTTTCGCCTCGCGACTCGCTCGATACAAAACGATGATAATTACACTTCGGAAACTTCGCTCTGCAGACTGCTTTCATCCTCGACCTCTTTGCCGACGCTTCGCCACCATGACTCGAACAATTGCTCGTCATGATCCTGCTCGATCGGGAATCCAGGCTTACCAGGCCAAGTTAAACCTTGAATGCCTTCGTTCCGCGTCGGAGAATAATAGACCTCCCCAGTTTCACCTGACCAGTCAAAATCAATTATCTTGATGCTCGCTCTTTGAGGCCCCTCGTCATCAAAACAGACCAGCTTGCCGGTCTGTCGTGAGACTTGAACCATGATATTGTTAGTCCGTAGGTCGCCATGTACCATGTTATTTTCGTGTAGAATCTTCAAAACGTTCTTGATTGAGAGTCGGACAGGTTCTTTATAATCCAAATTCCCACTTCGCGCCGCAAAACTATGCAGCATCTTCCAAGATGATGGTTCCAGGTATTCCATGATATACGCCGTTGGAGCACCCTCTACCTCGGATTTGGCATAGAGCTTTGGTGCGAGGTTCTCCTCTTCCAACAATCGATGGACATTTTCCCCGTATTTGCTCGCCAGCTTCACGAAAACTGGACCGATACCGGACAAGGTGCCGATAAAGAGAAGGGAATTATGCTCCAGCAGGAGATGAGACAGCGTCATTTGCTGGAACTCGAGGCGCCCTTCTGATGGGGGAGCGTGATTGTGACGGGTATATAGTGTACAGGATGAATATATGCGAGGAGTAGAGGGTGGGAAAGACGACTTCAAGTGCTTATTTTTCTTTTGTGCTATTCTATAAAAAAGATTATTGGTTAGAAAAAATCAAATAAATAAAGGGAATACACTTACGCCTCCAACGTATTGATACCTTTGCGCAGTGCATATAAAACTCGGGCTATCTCAGCCTGTCGCATAAAAAGGGGGTCTTCAAGCGTATGATAATATGCGGTGAGCGGTTCTACGATAACCTTCTTCCCATCATAGAAACCGCCTGAGACATTGATCAGAGGCCCTGCACATAATCTAGATCAACAGGTGCAGAATGTCATCGAAACGAACTTACCAACGACACATAACAGAAACATCGGTGCGCCTTGGCGCAAGAAAGCATCTGCACGGTTCTGTTGCAAAAGTTTCACTGCAAGGTCATAACAGCGCGCTACCTGCATATACGCGTCACCGCTAGCTCCGGGTTCCGCTTTCATCTGTCGCAATGCTATAATGATGCCATTCGTTAATAAAGCACCGTCGGCTATTCCACCATGCGCTTCGCCTCGTGAGTTCAAGTTATACATTGGCTCGATTTTGCCCAAGAAATCAGAAATACATGCGTCGAACTCTTTGGTTCTTCTGTTTTCCCTCTCATCTCTCGCTGTCGTGCTTTTTTTTGTAACAGACATCCCCATCCTTTCGCATAGCTGGGCTGCTATGCGCTGGGCCGTGACGGCAGTATCAGATGCAAGAGGAAGAGGTTGTTTAATGTCGAGCAGATATTGACGGGAGACATGGTGCAAAATGCACAGTGGTAGACTGCGAGCGTCCGAGGGGCGCAAACAGTAAATACGACCTTCCTTTCGCTGTTCTTCACCCCACCGACCGTCTTTGCCAAAATCAGATGGCGAAGGAAGAAGGCTTTTTACATGGAGCTGAATGAGATCGGCAAACGATTGATACTTGTCATTGTAGAGATCAATATCGAGTTCTATGGTGATGATAACGGTCATGGCCTTGGCGATTGGGAGGTAAAACTCACCATTTGGCAAACGCACGTCGAGGTGGGGCTGAGGTACGGGCAAACCATCACACACCTTCTCGCATGCAATCATCCACCGGTCGAATGTGTCCATGTAAGTGCGCTTTTTCTTGTTATATACGTCTGTGATTTTCTGCTTCATGTCTTGAATCGAGTTGAGGACGCGCTGGGCCTCTTTTACACCATCTTGCGGCTTTAGGGAAAAAAGATGGTACATGTGGTTGTAAGACAGGGAAAAATGGGCTACAATGATATTAATCACTTGATTATTGGGTCAATTTGAACTCACCATCTTCCGGCAGGCGCTCATTTAGCAACTCACGTTCATCGCTCATCCAATCCTCCTGGTTTATCCCCTTCGTGCACGCAGTGCGCCAAAGTTCCAGGATAAGATCGCTGTCTGCTATCTTATTTGAATATCTGCGCTCGATCATGTGCTGCATAACCTGAATCGACTTGCACATGTCCTCAGCCATTCTGGTGATCTTGTCTCGCTTGGGCCTTTTGCCGATCGGGGAAGCGTCGCTATCGTCCAATGAATGCTTCTGCGGTATGGTCGTCATTCACAGCGGAACCAACCTCGGTGGCATTGTGGTTGTGCAGGCGTGTGGGCTGATCGTTTCAAATTCAGATGAAATGGGCCCCCACGCTCAAACAGAAATATCCCCGCTACCTCAGTAGCGGGATTTGCAGCGCCGCCCGCGAGGGCCCCACCGTGATGTCATCTCCTATGACGTTTGATGTCACTCGTTGGAGCTTCCCCCCCTTTTAAGCGCTGCGTTGGTTCCCCCCACTCTCACTTGCTCATCCATGTCTTTCGTCATTCATCTCGGTGACATTCAGATTGAGGCTTGTTTAAATTTGCGTTACTTCACATCGTATCTCCCTCAAACTCTTCGCCGACCTGTGTCTTCTACCCCCAATCTGTCTGCCAATCAGCAAAATGTCACTTTTGGCTTTGGGCGGCAACCAAAGCACGCAAAGCATGCAAAGTACTTTGGAGGCCTTGAAAAGCAAGGTCTAGTCTGCTTTTCGTGCTTTCCAAAGCACTTTGGTTGCTTCAGAAAGCCGTTAAATCCTTTGACTAGTCACGCAGTGCAAATTATTTAATAAATCATTTATACTATTAATAACAATACTGTACGCATCACAGAGCATGTATGAGCGAGCCAGCACCTTTGTCAACCAATGTATGCCTGGTGCAGGCACTAGTGGACAGGGCGCAAGCAGCACTTAGCGAGCTGAAAAATGTGATTCACGAGACAGAGGATGCCACGTGGTTGCATGCCCATGAGCAAGTCCATGAGCAAATGAGAATAACAGAGCTAGTGAGCATTTGCAATAATGTTACTGTAGAAAGAGTGATTGTTGACTTCAAGTTGAAGGCATTAATTGCCGATAATGGAGCCAGTGAGCAAGTGAGTTAGGGACAACCCTAGAATGAGTGAGTGAGTGAGCCTGAGTTAGGGATACCATTAGAACAAGTGAGTGTCAACTTGAAGGAAAATGACCATATTGTGATAATGGAGCAATCGAGTGTTAACTTGAGAATGGGCACATATTGCTGTGGAGCACAACGAGAAATATTGGTCCTGTAAGATTATTGAATGGCATGAGTGGTTGTGACACTAAGTTAGTATATGAACCAGCTTGCACCATGTCGATAATCATCATGCGCAACAAAGCGTGGTTGTTTGCATGACTCATCTTCAACAATTGTTATGTCTGACATGGCCTTCTTCAACATCTGCTCCTTTCTCTTCCTACTGTTGCCCTTAGCCTCTGGCATGAATCCCCGTGCTTTGTCAAGTATATTCTGCCAATGCACCTCTGAGAACTCTTTGACGCTGCTCATGATGTCTGTCATAATATGAGTCTGAAACCTCTTGAGCACTCTACGACCATCATGGACAAACATTTCCTTGTTTGTGTAATGCTCAGCTGAGAATTGTTTGCTCGTTTTGTTGAATGCTCCTGTCAACCAATGTTGGAGGGCATGCTTGACCTGTATTCAAGTGAATTGAGTGTTTGAATACCATGCTAATGACTTGCTGCTTGTGTGGCGAGCACCAGGGCCTCAACTGGCTTTACCTCACTGAACTCAGCAAGTATCTCAGGGAATTTCCTGAAATGGGCCATGCCAAGCATGTGGGTAATGAGAGGTGCAGAGAGGAAACCCTGTGAGCATGATTAGTGAAGTATCAACAAAAATTTAGATGTACTTTTTTTTTCCCATTCTTATATTCTCTCCACTGATACATGTAGCTCCTCTCATCATTAGTCTTTGATAAAAAGTAGACAACATTCTCTTTGATCTTCTTGGGAAAATCGAAGGCTTCCAGATCATCTTCCAAGAGGGACCTCACACCTGCTATGGTGGCATTGAGGAAACCATGGCACCAAGTATTCAAACACAAATTGGTCTCAATCCTTGATTAGTTCTATTAACACATCCAAATGCATTGACTCACCAATTTAACCCAAGTGCTACCATCTGTCACCTGGGTTTGCCCTCCCCATATACCTCATTGATGATGGCTTGAACATCTGAGTTTTTCAATGATTCCCATGGGCCTAGTGAACCGGCTTTCAGTCAAATACAAGGAACAATGCAGTCCTCAAATTCATCTTGCACTTTGGGAGGCAACTGTTGCAACATGGTTTTACCATTTTGATGAGCTCTAGCTGTTGCATTTAGGGTAGAAACATGTTTGATTTCTACCATCTGGGCTCTATATCAGTAGATTCTTGAATGTGCATGGATCCATGACTCAATGTCCTCATCCTCAATGATTTTGACATTCTTTGTCTTTGCCACCCTCTGCTTGACTTTATTGGATTCATTGTCTGGAACAAGCCCACAATAACCAACAATGGATTGGTCATTGACATTGTGTTCATCTTGTGCACCATTCCCCTTCTTTTTGACAGGTGTGTTCTTATCCCAACCAGGTAAAAGGCCTGATGGGACTGTATTGTTATTCTGCCTGCATGGAAGCAAAAACAACATGTGTATGAGAATTTTCATGTCATAAATGACTTACTTCCCCATTTGTGAACCTTTTTCTTTGTCTTGGCTGATGGCCAGTGTTCCTGAAACAGGGCGTGTTGTCCTGAGACCAGTGATGACAGTATGATCATCTTGCTTTTTCTTCTTTGTCTTCTTCACTTCACTCCCCACCTCCATCTCCATCTCCTCCTCCTCCTCCTCATTGTTGAGAGCATCTTCTTGATCTTGGTTCATATATTCATCTGATGAACTGGCTGAGTCCATCAAGAGGTCACCATCTCTGTCATGATCTAACAAAGTGTTCAATGGTAAGTGTTGACCTCACATATATGCTTTCAACGTACATGCGATTGAGGCTGACATTGGGCATAGTGTCCTGCCCTGTGTTTTCATCATCTTGGTTTGCATATTGGCTATGCCATTGGGCCTGGTGGTCCGTTCTTTGGTGTGTGCAGTATGAATCTGTACATTATTGCTACCATTTGGGTCAGCATTCAGCGGCCCTGTTTTGGGACATCCCTTTGGCCTATGTTTGACTTGTGCCTTGCTGGTTAATTTATCTAATGATCATGGTCAGTATAATATCAGTTAGCTCAAAAGATGGAGGACTTAACAATTTTCCTTTCATATATGTTTGTTTGAAACTTGAGCATGTTCTGATCACATCACTCATCCTGTTTATGAGATTGTGAGAATATCAGTAAACAATACAAACATGGTTGCTTTGATGTCTGGGACACATTTCAGGCTGCTGAAAATAGTGGTAAGAAGTCAATACAGACATATACAGCACATATATTCAACTTAACTAGTGGCAGCCTTCTCAGCTCTGCACACTGACACTTCCACAAGGTGTTCATTCTCACAGTGTTTGTCTTCAAGCTGGCTATTGTCTTCAATATTAGCAACATCCTGTAAAGCCTTGGTATGTGCTTCTTGATGCTCCCGTGCCCTGTCTTGCACTTCTTGACACTCTTGATTGACTTCAGTTGTTGTACAACAAAGCTGAATTTGCAGGTCAATATTGCCTGGATGTGGGTTTCTGTTTTGCACCAAAACATGGTTGTTGGGCAATGGGATGAACAACTTAGGTGGCATGGTGCTGGGGGATCAAGGGAAGACAGACAGACTTTGTAATGTCATGCATGTCAAGTTGACTTCAATCTGATGTGTAATTAAACAAAGTCCAACAACCTTTTGCAGTAGCCATGCCAACACATCCTTGCTGGACACATTGCTTGTGAATATCAATGTGGTAAGTTTTTTTTGAGCAATACAGGCATGAAATGCCATCTACATACCTGCAAACACAAGGGACAGTGTCTTCCAACAGTAGCAGAAGCAGCTTTCACTGGTATAGCTTCCCCTGGAGCAGAGGGAGGTTCATCCCTGCCTTCTTCGCCTCCTGGCCCACATTTTCCATCAGAAGAGAATACACTTGACTTGTATGGCAACCAATCTACCCCCAGCTGCTCCGATGATGAGGATTATAATTCGGAAGAACAGTTGTCAAATCAGCTGAGAATTGATGCACATGCTGACAGGGAATATGTCAAATATCATCCTTTCATTAATGGTGTGTAATAAGTATACAAAAGTGTATAATTATACTTATATAGACCAGGCTGTCCCTGTAATGTGCAGGGTGAATTTCTTGATGAGGAGGAGGAAGCCCCACCTTGGGATTATCCCAACCATGATGAGTTTTACCCATTTATGGATCATGAAGATTTTGAGCTAGTGGAGCTGCTCTATGCTCATGCACAAATGCCAAAGAGCAATATCACCAACCTTCTGCAGATCCTGGCTTGCAAACTAGCCAACCAAGACCCAGATGCAGAGCCACCTTTTGTCAGTTGTGAGGATCTATATGTGATGATTGATGCAATCCAGGAAGGTGATGTCTGTTGGGAGTGTTTCACAGTTTCCTATAAGGGAGAGATAACAGAGGATAATGACACACCCTGGAGACATAGGGAATACAAGATTTGGTATCGCCATACATTGGAAGTCATCAAACAGCAGGTTTCAAATCGAGATTTTGCAAAGGAGATGGATTTTGCTCCGAAAATTGTTACTGACAAGGATGGAACACATCGATACAGAGATCTAATGTCCAGGAGGTGGGCATGGTGGCAAGCAGTATGCTTTATTTACTCATTTATTATTCATTCAGCTTCATTTTTGCAGGACATCCTTGCCCAAGATGAAGCAAATTACGGGGCTGTATCTTGTCCTGTCATCCTTGGAAGTGACAAAACAACAGTCTCTGTAGCAACCAGTCAAAATGATTATTATCCAGTATACATGTCAAATGGATTAATTCACAACAACATTTGCCATGCTCACTGCAATGGCATTACACTGGTTGCTTTTCTTGCAATTCCCAAGAGTACATCATTCTGAATGTTAAAACTCATCTGACAAGGTCTCATATTGGTATAGCAGACAGAGAACATGAAGATAATGAAGGATTTCGCAAATTTTGATGTCACTTATTTCATGGCTCAATTCGGCACATCCTGCAACCACTCCTACCAGCAATGACTAAACCAATAGTGCTCCAATTCACTGATGGCTACTATTGCTGGACAATCTTTAGCATGGGACCTTATATAGGAGATTATCCAGAGCAAGTTCAGCTTGCATGCATCATGCAAGGCTGGTGTGCACAGTGGGCTCGATAAATTTCCTATCTACATTATTCATCCCAGACTAACATTTATGGTAGTTGTACAGCAAATAGGACATATATTGATGGACTGTGTGGTTTCTGAACACATCAACACACTACTGCTGCAAAAAGAGCATTCACAACAGCCACACTTTGGAAGGATTACAGTATTATTAATGGAATCATGGTATGCTTTGATATTCTCAATTAAAACAAGAACTGATGTTTATCATAAAGCCATTTACAGCCTACTTTCCACATGCTGATATCCATGAATTCTTATCACCTGACATACTGCATCAACTTATAAAAGGTGTCTTTAAAGATCATTTAGTCACCTGGGTTGAAGAATATATATGCAAAGAACATTCACATGCTGACACTATAAAAATTTTGGCAGAGGTTGACTGGCAGTATGTTGTGGAATTGAAGACAGGATGATTAGTACTGATGGATAAATTTAGAGTTGCTGCTGCCCCTCATTTCCCTGGTCTATGATGGTTCAAGGAGGGGCAGGGCTTCAAGCAGTGGACTGGGAAGGACTCTAAATCTTTCATGAAAGTATGTTATCACTCAGCAATGACAAAGCAGCTCAAATTATACTAATCTTACAGGTATACCTGCCATCTATAGCAGGTCTTGTGCCATCCCAGATGGTGCGCACCATCCAATACTTTCTAGAGTTCTGCTATTATGTCTGTCAATCTGTGATCAATGAAGATGATCTCTGAAAGCTTGATGAGCTTCTTGAAAACTATCACAAGGAATGACAAATTTTCATAGATGCCAGGGTACAGAACAACTTTAATCTTCCTTGTCAGCACTTGCTCACTCACTACCATGAATTAATCATGGAATTTGGGGTGCCCAATGGCTTATGTTCTTCAATAACTGAATCGAAGCATATTGATGCCATTAAAGATCCATACCAGTGTAGCAGCCAGAATGAACCAATGGAGGAGATATTGTTGATCAATCAGCAGATGGAAAAGATAGCCACCTTTCATGTAAATCTCATGGCATGCAGCAGCATTGATAACTCAGGGCCTGAAAGCCATCAAGGACCCTCAGAGCAGGTGTTGAATAACATGGGAGACGAAGATGACGAAGATGGAGGTGCAGTAGATGATCCAAGCATTCTGGGGAAGGTGGTGATGGCTCACAAGTGTAGTAGGTCCAGTAATTTCAAACATTTCTTATCTTGATTGTATCTCAGTCCGTTCATATCCAAAAGCCATTGATGAGCTGGCAGAACATCTCCATCTTCCTTCACTGCAAGAGGACATAATATGGTTCTTACATGACCAACTTGAAGACCATGATTGTATCAGTTTCAATGACATAAAGATATTCACCTTTGCATCTGCAATTGCTTTCTTCTGTGCTCCAAGCGACATGTCTGGATTGAATGGGATGTATCATGAAAGAATATGATCAATGTAATCATGACACAAAGGGCAAGAGTGCCATGATTGTGTTTTTGTGGAGCATGACCCCAATTTACCTGGGTTCCATGGCTTGCATGTTGCACAGGTGCAACTGCTATTCAAAATCAAACTCAAGAGAGGACTGACTATTCCATGTGCTCTTGTGATGTGGTTCAGTCAACTCAATGACAAGCAATGTCCTGATACAGGGATGTGGTGTGTCAAACCAGATTTTGATGCCAATGGTGAGTGTTCAACATCAATTATTCACTTGGACACAATATTACAAGCTGCGCATCTTATCAGAATTGCAGGTGAACATTTTATTCCACATCAATTGCAATCCACCAATAGTTTAAATTCATTTTGAGCATTCTATGTGAACAAATTTATTGATTACCATGCACATGAAACCATATTTTGAACCAGGTACTTTTGTATAGTAATAACTAATACTACGAGTCTATGGTGTCAACTAGAACCCTTTGTTGCATCCCTTGTTGTGTGAGTGAAATACTTTGTGCCAAAAAGAAGAGTTTCATTGTCCTGAGTGGGAGAGGGTGCATGAGCAACAGCGCAGTGCAACCAGTGCAATGGTGGGGGGTTTGGGCATTCAATCAAGTGGTGGCAGCCAATAATAGGTTTTAGCTGCAATGTGGCAAGGCTTTGTGGGTGCTGGCACACTGATGATGAACATCAGCTTCAGAAGTCAAAATTGTCACTCAGATGTTCAAAACTCACAAAGCTGTTACAAGCAGATTAGTAGATATACATGAAAGCCATCAAAGCAAATTGGCTCAAAGCAAAAGCAACTAAATTTGCAATGCCCAAAGCCAAAGCATCAAAAAGTGTCCAAAACAGGATGTAACCTTTTGCTGATGAACTTGTCATGTTTCACTCTGAATATGGCAGTTTCACCACAAGGGTTGTCTTCAAGGTTGCAGATGTTCCACTATGTGCATTAGGTTTGGATTGGTTCAGATTATTCCAAGATTTTGTTGGTGGTGCTTTGTGCCTCTCCACATCGACAAATGTGGATGCTAGGTATGCACTTTCAAACACATCCATAGTTGGTACTAATGGACAACCGAGTCCCCCTTTGGAATTCGCCATTAATGGCATAGGTGGGACACCTTGTAGCATTAATGATGATGTCTGCACAAGTCATTATCAGTGCTTGCCTAATCTTTGTCTGTTCATATCTTGGTTTATTGAGTCATATGTGGTTTCTCCATCCTCTATATTCAATTGTTCTGGTCAGGAAATGGCTTACTTGCTTCATGAGCATGGTGTTATTTGTCTGGAACTGTTAAGCCTTTGGGCAAGATATCTTTTTCTGGTGCATGTCTTGCTTGGAATGTGTGCATGTGGTCATGGGTCCAGCTGTCTTCCTCTCCACAATTATCCAATGCAAACTTTACAACATGAGATAGCTTATTGTGTTTACTGAAGAGTGTGTTGTGGAGAAATAGATGCTGCAAAGTTGCACAACATTCTCATTGCTCTAGGTTTTTGTGCTCATGATAGCACACTTGTTAATGACACCATGTTATTGCTTCACATTGATGACAGAACTTTAGCCTGACTTTCTTTAGGTCCCCTTTTGAAAATGCTAGAGAGACTAAGCCATGCTGAACTTTTATATGTGGCAGCAAATCATGGTTTGAATGAATATGTTCCTGTTCCGAATCTCAGACAAAACATTCTTAGACACCTTGTGAATGGATTGTGTCAAGATGATGATCATATGAATCAATTTTCTTGCCCATACATTTGTGAACAGATGCCTACTGTTGTCATGAATGTGAGTTTTACCATTGTGCTTTCCATGATTTTCTGTCAATGCCCCTTGTCCATCACTTTATTGAAAACCATTCTCTTCAATGTCCTCGAACTTTCAGAGACATGTCTGTGCTTGAATGAATTATATACTCTTTTGAGACAATACATTACCTGTCAGCCTTATGGCCTGTCTGTCCACTTTTCCAAATTTGCTCTGCCTTATTCTATTGCATCTGCACAAAAGTCTTGGCCTGAAAGTTGTTCTTTAAAATTAAAGTCCGAAATTCAAGAGGAATTTGAGGCATCCATTAGTCAAACTGAATTGACTCAGGTGGTTTGTGCATCTTGCAAATCTCTGATAGGTAGCTCTTCTTGCTCTGTCAGCTTGCATAGAGATGTTGATTTGGATTTATTGACCTTGCCACTTGAGAACAGTCATATTTTCCCTGCATCTCAATATGATTTTTTGCCTGGCCAGGCTGTGATCACTTCTGAAGGAATTGGTCAATCCCCTTCTGGATGGAATTTGAATCTTTGTGCTTCTTGCTTTTCAAGTCTTGCAAAACACAAAGTGCCTAAGCTGTCCATGGCCAATTATTTTTACCTTGGAGACATTCCCTCTCAATTGCAAAACTTAACAATCATTGAGGAGATGATGGTTGCTCTGACAAGATTGAAATGTTTGATTGTACAATTAAAGGAGGAAAAATCATCCTCTTCATCTGTAAATCATCAATGAGCATATACTGGTCACACCATCTATTATCATCAAGATATAGAACACCTTGCATGTGTTTTGCCACCCTCAATTCCTGATATAGTCAGGCATGTCTGTGTCCTTTTTGTTGGTTCTGTCAAACCTTCTGTTGGTTTTCTATGATCACATCCCTCTTGCAGTACATGGGTTATGGGCATATTTCTACATGTTAGGGATTGAATAGGGTTCAATGATAGTAGGGATTGTGTAGGGATTGTGTAGGGATGGCATAGGGATTGTGTAGGGATGGCATAGGGATGATGTAGGGATGGTGTAGGGATGGTGTAGAGATGGTGTAGAGATGGTGTAGGGATGGCATAGGGATGTGTTAAAAGCATGTGGGAAAGTGTGTGGGTTGTGTGTGTGAGCTGCATGTTGGAAGTGTGTGGGAAAGTGTGTGGGTTGTGTGTGTGAGCTGTGTGCTGGAAGTGTGTGGGAAAGTGTGTTGGCTGTGTGTGTGAGTTGTGTGTGTGAGTTGTGTGTGGTAAAGTGTGTGGGTTGTATGTGTGGGAAAGTGGTATGGTAATACTAATGGAATATATGAGCAATAGGGATGCCTTGGTTTTACATGTGTGCATGTAATGCTGTTGGAACACTGTGTATGGTGAATGTAATGGTGCAGCCTTGTGTGTGGGTAGTTTTGTTGAGAGCACTCACTGACATTGAGCATCATGCACTCACAAACATGATGCTNACTCACTGACATTGAGCATCATGCACTCACAAACATGATGCTCAACAAGCCTCACATTTGTGTGTTGTTGAGAGTACTCACTGACATTGAGCATTATGCACTCACTGTTGTGTGTTGTTGTGAGTACTCACTCACATTGAGTATCATTGTTATGATTTCTTTATTTTCTTATTTTCCTGATTACATAAGAGACGCAGCCACAGGGAGGTTATGTCAGCGACTATAGGATGGTTGAGTCATCGAGAGTCAGGAGGGAGAGATCACATGATTGACTCATGGGGAACATGAGGTTAAAGGTATATAAGGAGTGGTTAGTAGGTAGTGCTCCTTAGCCTTATGATTGTTTCTGTTGTACACAGACCAACTATCACTCTCACTCTCTTTCTCTCTAAACCTTGAGGTTGTGTGGAACAACATTCTAACATAATTGTAAGGCTTCTTACCTCACCATTTGACTCGATGACGAGGAGCACGCTCTGCTCATTGTTACACAAGGCGAACCACACCTTACCTTTCATCAATATCACCTACATTCTAGGCAACTTCGACCTTTCTTATTTCTTGGCGACAAATGGCTGTTGTGAGAGAGAATGCCCTTGGCTGTAGAGGCAGCATCAGCGAATCCAACAGTGCAGTGAATGAAGACCTTGGTCTAGATGACAAAAAGTCAGGAGGACCCTCGTCTCTATGTGGTGTAGGTGCACCAGTACAGATCAGGCCTGATTTCCATTGGCCAACAACAAAGACAACTTGTTTGATGTGCCATGTATCAAGGAGCACAGTCTTGGAATACCAATCACATATCAGTTCTTTGAACTGAGCATGAGGACATCCGAGTGAAATCCTGGGCACCACATCTCTCAAGTTGACATCATCTCATCTGAGATCATCACACATACAGCTGAATGAACAGACAGTTGTCAGTAGTGCTGAGAGACTGAAACTGTTGAAGATTTTCTTTACAGAATGTTACACGCCTTTAACACGAGGCATTCCGCGGATTGTTACATCAGCAATCTTATCATCACATTATCATCACACTCGATCCACTCATCACAATGGATCAAGTTTTCCGTTACATGTTACCCTTCGCCAACATGATGTTGGGTGAGATTGGAGTTGCCTTTGAGGCAGAATGGGCATGAGGATGCACACTTACTAAGAAAGTACAAAAGAAGGTCACCACTGGGGTGGACAGGTGACAATGTGATGCCCACGTTAAGGCATACAGGTGTTGGCTCAAGGAGCAACACAAAGAGAAACGATGACTGGAGCACGAGGCTCAGTGAGAGGCGGAATGACTCGAGGAGGCATCGATTCATGAGCAGGAGGAAGCATGGAAGGCGCTCATGCAGGAGAAGTGCGAGAAGCTGCTTCATAAATGGCGGCTTGAGGAGGCAGAACACAGGGAGGCATTGAACTACCAAATGTTGGTAGACTTACTCAACAACATGGAGGCAGACTCCGTAATCCAAAAAGCATTGTTTGACACACCATCAAATATTCAATTGTTAACACATGGATGGAATGTCATCATGTTGAAACACGAGGGACTGGTTTTGTCCGCTGAAGAGCGGAATCGATTAATGCTCGTGCTTAATGGGAATATCATGAAGCCGCAGCAGTGTGCCAGTCAGGAACAAACCAAGTCAGAGTCGGTCTGGTATTCACCATACGAGAAAAAGAAGGTGTATACCATTTACAAAGCAGAACCTGTCACGCCAAAAAACTACAAGGGATTGGGAGTGATGGGCAGTAGGACATTGAGCTTGGATTACTTTCTCCCTGCATGTGGAGAAGAAACAATAGAGGAGCAGATGCAACGAATAGCGGAGTGGGCTGACAAGGTGGAAGCCAAGTTACCTGGCAAACCCAGTCATTATAAACGAACAGCAGCGGAACCATGGAGGCAAAAAGGATACTGTTACATGTATCTTTTTGAGCCAAAATATTATGCAAAATATAAATGGCCAAGTTACCCCACAATGGCAGAAGTAGTGTCTTGGGCTCATATTCTGAGGAAGCAAGGTGTCAGATTTGCACTTCAGGATGGAGATGATGACAGTGTATATCATATCTACCCAGGTGACAAGATCCTACTCAAAGAAAACACAGCTGTACGAGTGGAATCAACATACTCCTGGGCAGACGTTGATAAATTCACAAAAGATTATTGGTGGAAGAAGATCACTCTTGGCACAGCCAAGAATAACAAGGAGGTTGTCTACCCTAGATGAACATACGCACAGGCAGTACAATCCAACCATTTCCAAGGAGCTGGCAGACGAGTTACATGTCAGTTCACAACCAACTGGTTTGGGGAACTGTCAGGTGATTGGTTCAATGAGGAATTAAAGGAGGAAATGTGAATGAGGCTGGAAATGGTACATCCACCCAGTTACATTGGTATAACAAAATGGAAATAGCAGGTCCAACACACTAGCAGAAGGGTGTTGCCACCAAGAGGATTCAATGGGTATGGACTGGAAACTCTGGGACTTTGTTATCTTCGTTTGTTCAAACAGCAGTACTGGCAGGCATTTGCATGGCCCTTTAATCCATCCTGGGGAGAAATAGCGGTGTATGAGAAGGATATGAGAGATCCAGACACCATGGCAAAAGTAACCTTCAACAGAAGGGAGGCAAAATTCCATGTTGAAAGAGATGTGTATGGAAGGAGTGTGAAGGCAATATTGGAGGAGTATGGAGAGGACAAATCAGTCCAACAGCATTACTCGGTCGGATTCAATATCACAGATGCACTTATACAGGCATTGGTGGGACTTATCACCATAGCAGTGGGAATATTCAGACATGCTGCAAACGCAACAGCATGGAATGCTCACACAGACATGGAAAGAACAGAACAAGGAGCAGCATTGGCCAACATACTCAATCAGGTCAATATGGCACTGCATCCACCCCATGATCCTGCCCCCACTTTGAAAATGGAAATGCCGGAAGTGTATGAAGGAGATCCGAAAGAAATTGTGGCATGGTTAAGGACAATGGAAAATTATTTTGAATTGGTCCGAGTGACAAATCCAAAGCAAAGGATGATGATCATGCTGCAACGAGTAAGGAAGGGGATGGATAATCAAGCAGGAAATTGGTCAGCAGCAAAAACAACAGAGCAGGCAGAATTCGAAGCCGAAATAATCCAAAGAGATGCCCTGCCCAATACAGTAGCACTGTTAGCAGAATTGGGGAGACCATTGAATTATGGAGAATGCCAAACTGGAGTCAGGAGACCAGACGGAACATGGGTGGTAGAACCATTTAACAATCCACCACCATTCAACACCTGGGAGGATTTGAAGCAGAAGATGAAAGATTTCTTCCTGATGACCAAAACCCGAGACAACACGACCCATAAAATCAGCACACTCAAACAAGGTTCTCGAAAAGTCAAGGATTATATCATTGAGTTCAGGAGCATTGCAATGCTCACAGGGTATAACAGAATTGCATTAGTTATGCATTTTCGACAAGGTCTCAACCCAGCATTAGGAAGATGAGTGGTGGAAATTGGAATGTTGGATGGAGCAAGGAGTATTGACGGATCACAACCAGGAGATCTACAATGATGGTATGATTGAGCACTGGTGATCGAGAAGAGTTGGAGGGATGCGCAGCAGTTGTATCTGAAAACAATGACCACAACGAGTGGTAGCAAACCTGTGCAGAATATGCAGAATTGACAGAACAAGCCATGGCAGCAAAATACAAATAAGCCATGGCAGCAGAATCGACCAGTTCCAAACCAAAATTCACCAGCAACAGCATCAACGTCTAAAGACCCAGATGCGATGGATGTGGATTGTCAATGCATGTCAATCACCTGTTACAACTGTGGCAAGGTTGGACATATGAAGCGGGACTGCAGGGCACCACCAAAGGACAAGGGAAAACAGGTGGAGAAACGATGGAACTCAGCGAGGGAATATGTCAGAGATTTGATGGAGGAGAAGAAAAAAGAAGTAGTGGAAGAGTTGGGTTTTCAAACCAACTTGTGAATAAGTGTTTCGATTCACAAGTTATGGACATTGTAAAATATGAGGATTCACATGTAAAATTACCTGAGATTTTATATGAATGTTGTTCACTTGTACATTGTCTGAGAAACGCACCAATAAGCACAACCAAACAAAGACTGACTACATGGTCAGCCCCATGGATGGTAAGGCATATTTGGGATCAACCAATGGAAACAGCCATCAAAGATATGAGAACATGGGTTAAGAAAAACTGAGAACAGGAAGTGGATGAGATGTTGATTCATGAACTGAATCAAATGTTGGAAAAAGATGCATTGTGGTATTTAAACCACATGAAATCAAAGTCACATCTTGTCAGA
Organism: Amanita phalloides; assembly: GCA_032173475.1. Classification (NCBI taxonomy): domain Eukaryota; kingdom Fungi; phylum Basidiomycota; class Agaricomycetes; order Agaricales; family Amanitaceae; genus Amanita; species Amanita phalloides. Next base: position 167,572 of record JAENRT010000044.1, on the reverse strand, counting down.
ACAACAGGACAAAGACAAATGGACATAGGAGTCATAGTACAAACTAAAGATTCCTTACAAAACTTTGAGATCAAGGCATTGGTTGACTCAGGATGTACAGCATCATGTGTAAACAAAGCATTTATTGAACAAAATGCAATAAATACACATAAGCTACTGAAACCCATTCCAGTCTTTAATGCAGATGGAACACACAAATGCATGGGGAGACTTAGAAGAAATGGTGGAATTAAAACTGAGAATCAGAGATCATTGGGAATCATTGGAATTCAGGGTATCAGCATTGGGGAAGACAGATATGTTTCTGGGACATGATTGGTTAAAATATCATAATCCGGAAATAAACTGGAAAAACCAAATATTAACCTTTTCACAATGTCTGGGAGCTTGCTGGAGAAGTTTGACAGTGAATGAACCGGAGGAAGAAATAGATCAGAATGAATGGGAGGAAGGGGATTGGTTACTAGCTGTTCATATTGGACAAGAAGAATTGCAATTACAAGCTTTCCAATCTAAAGCCACGGAAATTGCTTCCCAGAACAAAGTAAAGCAATCACTGGAAGAGATAGTACCATCTCATTATCTACCTCACCGCAAAGTTTTCGAAAAAACCACTTTTGATGAACTACCACCATGACGACTGTGGGATCATGCAATCAAATTAGTACTGGGATCTAATCCCTTAGATTGTAAAATTTACCCATTAAACCGGGAGGAACAAAAGGTGTTAGAAGATTTCCTTACAGAAAACTTAGAAAGTGGACAGATAAGACCTAGCAAATCTCCAATGGCATCGCCATTCTTCTTTGTTAAAAAGAAAGATGGATCTTTTTGAGACCAGTACAGGATTATCAAAAACTCAATGAAATGACCATTAAGAATCACTACCCATTACCCTTGATATCAGAATTGATAGACAAATTGAGTAATGTGACAATCTTTTCAAAAATGGATATTTGTTGGGGATATAATAATATCTGTATCAAAGAAGGTGATGAGTGGAAAGCAGCTTTCTGAATGAATCGAGGGCTTTTTGAACCTCTAGTTATGTTTTTCAGTTTAACAAATTCACTGGCTACTTTTCAAACTATGATGAATGATCTGTTCCAGGAGGAACTCACTGAGGGATGGTGGTAATTTACATGGATGACATATTGGTGTTCTCTCAATCAAAGGAGCAACATGAAAAACATGTAAATTGGATTCTGGCAAAGTTGGAAAAGAATCAGTTATCATTGAAACCTGAGAAATGTTATTTTGATAAAACAGAAATTGAATTTTTAGGCATGATAATCACTAAAGATTCAGTACAAATGGATCCAGCAAAAGTAAAAGCTGTAAAAGACTGGCCAGAACCTAAGAATAAATGGGAAGTACAACAATTCTTGGGATTTGTCAACTTTTATCATTGATTTGTGAAAGGATTTGCAAAAGAAGCAAAGCCTTTAACAGAATTAACAGAGAAGAAAGAGTGGGAATGGGGTCCTTGACAAGTGGAAGCAATGAAGAAATTGAAAGAAAGGATAGTGGAGGAAGCAGTATTAGCAATACCAGACAAAGGAGGACAGTTTCGAATTGAAACAGATGCATCAGACTTTGCATTAGGGTCAATATTGTCACAACAACAAAATGGCATATGGAGACCAGTCGCATTTATTTCACGAGCTCTAAACAAAGCAGAAAGGAATTACGAGATCTACAATAAAGAAATGCTTGTGATTATGCATTCATCATACAAATGGTCTCAATACCTAAAAGGAGCAAAGGAGATAATTGAGATCTTAACCAATCATCAAAATCTGACATATTTCCGGAAACCACAAAACCTAAATCACAGACAGGCATGATGGGTTATGGATTTACAAGAGTACAATTTTGTGATTAAACATAGGTCCAGCAAATCAAATTCTAAAGCAGACCTGTTATCAAGAAGAGCTGGGTATGAAAAAGGAGAAAGAGACAATGAAGATGTTATATTACTAAAAGAGGAATTATTCATACGATGGGATAGGAGCGAAATCGGATTAGAAAAATTGGAAAAAGACATAAAAAAAGTAAATAAGAGACAATGGGATGAACAGGTGGAAAAAGGTCTAAAAGAGAAAAAAGAGGGATTTGAATATGAAAAAGAACATAACTTAGTGACATGGAAAGGAAGGATTTATGTGCCAGCAATCATATGATTAAGGGAGGAGGTAATCCAAATACATCACAATCGAGGACATCCAGGGATTGCCAAAACCCTGGAATTGATAACTCGAGGATATTGGTGGCCAAATATGGGAGAGGACATTAAAAAGTACATCCAAGGATGTAGGACTTGCCAGACAGTCAAGCTGGACAGACAAAAACGAGCAGCTCCATTAAATCCACATGTGATACCTGACACTCCCTGGAAACACATATCAGTAGATCTGATTGGACCTTTACCGGAATCAAAAGGATACAATGTGATCTTAACAGTAGTAGACCAGTTTTCCAAAATGGCATACTTTCTACCTACCAATACAATGATAATGTCATTGGGAGTGGCCACATTATATCAGGATCATATTAATAAAAATCATGGAGTACCAGAAAAGATCATCAGTGATCGGGGACCACAATTTGTATCCAAATTCACAAAAGAACTCTTTGGAATATTGGGGATAAAAGGCAATCCATCAACAGCATTTCATCCACAGACAGATGGACAGATGGAAAGAGTTAATCAGATAGCAGAACAATTACTATCTACTTTTGTCAACGAAAATCAGGATGATTGGAGTGATTGGTTAGCAATAGCTCAGTTCTGTTATAACAATTGGGAACACTCAGCAACAGGGTATTCTCCTTTCTACATGAATTATGGATGACACCCAAATAAGGGAATGAAAATTGATACCAGTCATATCATGGTCGAGGCAGTTACACAGTTTGCAGGAAGACAAGCAGAGGTTTGGAATCAGGTCAGGAATACTCTTAAAAAGGCACAAGAAGCAATGGCAGTGCAATATGACAAAAGAAAGAGGACATCTATATTGTACAAAAAAGACGACTTAGTCTACATAAATGCCAAGCACTTGCTGACGGTTTGACCAACGAAAAACTAGGCGAGAGATTCTTAGGACCTTATAAAATCCTTGAAAAAGTTGGACCCTCCATGTATCAAATTCTTATCCCTGCATCCTGGAAGGTGTACAACATTTTTAATGAGTCATTATTGAAACCGTATCACGCACCTTCGTTTCCAATACAGGCCAGCAAAAACACAGGCCAGAAGAAGCAGCAGGAGAAAGAGGACACCACCAGCGACTATGAGGTGGAAAAAATACTTGATAGTCAAATTAACTGATGAGGATGTGGTCAGTTAGAGTATTTGGTAAAGTGGAAGAATTACCCTCTCAAAGAAGCTTCTTGGGAACTGGTGTGGAATTGCAACCATGCCAAGAGGAGTATCGACGATTTCCATCAACTCAATCTGGGAGCGCTGAGAAGACTCCATGGAAGAGAACTATCATTCACACCATATTTAAACTACACCCAACTGCCAGTGTCTAAAAAATTATATGGGTGGGAAGATGGAAAATTTGAATGTGAGTATCTGGAAAAGCTGGAACATAATTGGCAAAAATGGAAAGGAAATTGCCAAGAAGCAGAACAAATGGATCCTGATTGTGTGGAACCCGATCCTTGAAGAGGGGGTTATGTTATGATTTCTTTATTTTCTTATTTTCCTGATTACATAAGAGACCCAGTCACAGGGAGGTTACGTCAGCAACTATAGGATGGTTGAGTCATCAAGAGTCAGGAGGGAGAGATCACATGATTGACTCATGGGGAACATGAGGTTAAAGGTATATAAGGAGTGGTTAGTAGGTAGTGCTCCTTAGCCTTACAATTGTTTCTGTTGTACACAGACCAACTATCACTCTCACTCTCTTTCTCTCTAAACCTTGAGGTTGTGTGGAATGACATTCTAATAATCATGCACTCACAAACATGATGCTTGATGAGCCTCACATTTGTGTGTTGTTGAGAGTACTCACTGACATTGAGCATCATGCACTCACAAACATGATGCTTGACAAGCCTCACTTTTGTGTGTTGTTGTCAGTGTTGAATTCCTACCAAGTCTGGTATTTAATAAGGACTTGGGTCTGGAACTCTGTACTGTAAGTCTGGAGTTCTGGAGTTGTCTCCACACAACTCTGACCATGGGAATAACATTTTGGACCTCTCAATAATGTCCGTGGAACTCCGGTTTACACTTGTGGACATTATTATAGAGTTCACTCTATTTATATCTTGACAGATATTATAGAGTTGGACAGATATTATAGAGTTTGACATCTGTCATACTCAGACAATAGTGCACCATGTGCACAACTGTGCATTGCTGTGCTTCACACAGCACCTGACAGTCCCATGACTGTAGGATGATAAAGCACAATAGAAATCCGCAGTCCGTGCTATTTATAGAATGGAACTCTGGACCACAACTCTGTAGATTAGACATATATAAACCTGTGTAGGTAGACATGAATCTACATCCTCTTTACTCAAAGAGATCCAGCTACAGCTACAAGTAAGTGATCCACTTACTTAGCTCCTACTATTCTGCTGCATCTGTCACCATGATGCTTTGACAGGTTATGGGCCCTGTCTGCTCACAGACCTGATGGCTTTGACCCTAGGTACCTTGTCTCAAGGACAAGGAAGGGCGACATTGCTGTCACAGCCCCTGGGAGGAATTCCGGGAGCTCCATCTCAGACTTCTGGAACTCCGGAAATCCGCTTTTGGTACATCTATCAAAGGTAAATCAGGTTTGTTAGTAGTGCCTGTAGCTGTAGTTTTTATTGGGTATCTACTACATGTTTGAGTAGGCTAATGTAACCTTGGAGCTCACAAAACAAAGAGCCAGAATGGAGTTTGATGAACTCTGGTCCCCACTTGGAGAAGCATGAGAATAATACTCAGTGTGGTTCATCTCACCAACCCCGGGTTTCTGTGTTACCCTGGTATTACAAAAACCATAATCTGGACATGTCCTATGGACCTGATGTCTGGGGCAGTTTGTGGACACTGCCTATCAACATCCTCCGGGTTTAGGGCCATCTCAGATGGATAAAGACTGGAGTGGGTTCTGCCCTGTCCCCCAGTCAAAAGGCTTCATTGCCCCCCTATTGGCTGTGAATAATTAAGCAATTATATCATTATATGGGTCTTCATCCTGTCTTTCCATGGAACTCCAGAATTCCGGAGTTCCAGACTTTGTTCCAGAATTTGTAGTCAGTAAGCAGGGTCGTGCTGCTTGGACATTGTTCCATGGTACACGCAGACCAGCAGGGGAGACAGACTAGCCATTCCTTGCCTAGATGTAGGTCGCTTCTTAGTGGCAGTTGTATACAATTGTTCTGGACTTAGCTAGAAATTTTTGAAGTGCTGTCAGGGAATTTGATGGAGCCCCAAGGCAGACTGGAAGTGTCAAGGTCCAGTCTCTACCTAGGGTCTGGACAAATGGAAGTCCAGTATGTGGAAGTCCGGAGTGAGGGCAAATGGGGAAAGTACAGAGATGAAGTCCAGAGGGGAACTTAACTGGACTTGGCTTCAGCATTCTTGGGCTGCACCTGCTGCGTGTATCTTGTCCAACTTTGGAGTTCCAGGAATGGAGTTGGGTCAAGGTTGTGGTTGTCAAGTAGGATGTTGTGGACAATGTTGAGGATGAGGAACACAAGTGGAATGGACGAGGAGTTTAGGAGAGAGAGAAGCCAAGTCAAGAGGGGGGCACAATCTATGATTTTCAAACTAAAGTCTACAGTACAGAGATGTTGCTTTAAGTACCTACTCAGCATCAGAGTTCTGGAAGTGAGTGGAGGTCTCAGTAGCTTATTGATATGAGTTGAGTTGAGATAGCCACTGGACTATCTCAACATGCATCCATAGAATCATGTACATATGGTAACGAAAGATTTCAGTGCCATGGAGATGGATAAGAGTGAAATGTAGCAATGAATGTGAAGCCCATGATGAAACATGGCAATGACAAAAAAGGAAAGTAGAAGGGAATGGACTTAGCAAAATATGAGTCTCCTAGTGGAGTCCATGTATGTCCATGATGGAAGTCTGGGGTTGTCTGTCATCCAACAGGAGTGTTTGCCAGGTATGGAGTTTGAAAGTCCATGTTGTAAGGTCCATGTCATGACCGGGATGTGACAGGAAGGCCAGATCCCTTCCTGGTGATGAAAACTACCATAAAGCAATTTCCTGTCTCTGCCTAGCAGGCATCTGTGGCCTGTAACCTGGAGTTCTCATGGAACTCTGCCAGCTTTCACTATCACTTTAAAAAGTGAATGCTAACTGGAATATTTTTTCCAGACTTCAACTTCATTGACAACCCCAAAACTGCCTTTTTGATAATAAACATATTTTGTATCTGCATAAATACAAACATGTCATCCATCTCCAACTCTGCTGTTTCTGCCTCTTCTGCCTCTGCCTCCAACTTTGTTGCCAACTCTGGCAACAAGTCCATTGCCAATTCCAGCAACTCATCCCTGCTCACCCTGCTTTCCTCCTCTGACTCCAGAAACTCCAGAAAAGTCAGTTCCACCAACTCCGGAAAACCCGGAGTTGGAACTTCTTCTGGAAAGAAGAGCGGATATTTTGAACTCCATCTGGAGTTCACCCGCAATTCCAATGAAAAGTCGGAAAATGCAGCCCTGTTCAATGTAGCTTCATGCTACAAAGGAAAACAGGTGATTGCTAAATTCAAGTTAGGAAAAGTAAAAAATTCTAACTTGATCATAAAGCAGGAAGCCAATTCCACTAGCAGACTTTGATCTCCATGTTCTGCATCTCCGTGTTCAGCAAGCGTGGGAAACAAAGCGGACAAACCAGAGTTGACAACTCTGGACTTGCTCCCTTCCCTCTACTCCATCTCTCCTTCTCCTGTCATCAAGCAGGAGGAAATTACACCTCCACTTCATGGGAATCTGTTCATTCCCATGACATACAAGAGGCATGCTGGTAAAGTGTGTGCTACCAGCTCTGGGCCTTCAGCCTCAGTCGATTCTGGGTTTGCCAATGACTTGTTAAGGCAAAACCAGGAATTGATTGCTCAGCATCAGGTGGTAATTGATTAGGCAAGAAAGTGACAAGAGGAGAGAATTGCCCAAAAGCAACAGGATCATGAGTGAAAAATGGCTCATAATCTTAGGGGCAAAAAATCTCTTCACCACTTTCATGAGATTCAGGCCAAATGTTCAAACCCGAATCCTGTTCCTGTTCTCCAAATGGGAATGAACTCCATGGGGTTGAAACCTGCAATGTCAAAACAAAGTGCACAAACTTTGTTACATGAATTGAACAGTGGTACTTATAGACCACCCACTCCTTTCCCTCATCTAGGGAACACTGAAAACAGGACTCTGCTTCCTGTTCCAGGCCCATCTACAATTACCTATGCCATGACTGTGAGTAGTGGCATTACAAATGTGTGTGGTCCCATTCACTTCCACAAAAATGAAGACCCTAACATGGTATATTCATTGTCTGTTACAGAACAAAACAGACGCCATGAACAATGGCTTGCAAGTTGGGGAGCAAGGATCAATATTGATGCATCAAAGTGGGAAGAAGAGAAAAACCTGCTTCTGATTCAATCCTATAATGGGGATGCAGAGAGGGAGATGCAACAATGATGTGACCAATGGGCACACCAAGCTGTGGAATGGCAAAACATTGCCAAAGCCTTTGTAAATTTGGGAGTTAGCCCAAATAAAATATGTGTAGTTAAACAGAGGAGGAGTGACACCACTCTTCAAAATCAAACCATGCATACAACTTATGACACAAATGAATTGATTGAGGATGCAAAAGAAATGATTGCTACTCATCAAAATATGATTAAGGATATTGCCTCAACCATCAAAAATGTTCTTGTAACATGTGACACTTTAATTGAGATGAATACTCAATTAAAGGTAGAGAATTTGGACATGCAACAAGGTCGCATTGTCCAAATAAAGGCAATAGCCCAAGAACGTTTGTGTCATATACAAACAAATACAGAGGCTAAAACTGCAATCATTAAATTGCAGGAAGCAGTCACAGAGCAAAGAAACCATGCAGATGCAGCAGAATCTTGGCTTGAATCTGACAAATAGAGACTTGACTTGTCACGCAAAAAGTGACAACTCAAAAAACAATGTCAGAGAGAAAATCAGCTTAAAAAGAAAGTGTTAGGACTAATCCCACCACAACCACAGGTCTCACACTTAGAGAGGGGGAGAGAGAACAGAGACGAGCTTTATTGACACAGTAGAAAAGTAAGCTGGGTGAGAGCAAACTATCTAGAGTCTTAGGACTCTTACCTACAGACACACCTCCTTATATACCCCAAACCCATGGTCTGTGCACACAGACTGCACTGCCCCGAAGGCTATACATGCGCAGCAACAGCCTAGACCCCTCCATAGCCAGACTACTCTGGACCCCTATGCCTAGACCTTCATACAGCCACCCATGGCTTACCTAACCAGTCCTTCCATAACAGATCCCTTAAGCCCCTATGCATATTGGTATGTCGTCCTGTGTCCATAGGCCTCCAGATAAAATATAGAAAAATAAAAGAAAATAGATATAGTCATAACATGACCCCCCCCTTAAGGCTTCACATCCCAGGAAGCCATGCTGGTTGTAAAAATCAATCTGAGCTCCTAATGAACTCATGCCGCACGTCTTCTTTGGCATATATATCTTGGTGGTCACCTTTCCACTGTTGCCAGTTGTGCTTAAGCTTCTTGAGGTATTCACACTCGAATTTCCCATCCTCCCATCCATACAGCCACTTTGCGATTGGGATTGCCATATGATTCTGCCATTTGCGGAAACTGGCACTTATGTCATGCACATTGACCATCCGCCAGGGCGCACTAGGATTTGCCTTGTGGAATTTCTGAACTTCCTTCTTAGCGTTGTCCAGGTTTTCAGCCAGTTCCCATGTGGACTCCTCAACAGGATAATTTTTCCATTTGACAAGGTATTCCAATCGGCCACTGCTGCACCCACTGACCTGACTGTCCATGACTTCTTCCACCTCGTATTCATCATCCTGTGACTCCTCAACCATTTGTGCTTCTTTGCACGATGCAGCTTTTTCCTTTTGAGCAGGAAAAACCAGTTCTTTATACAGTTTGAGGTGAATCTCATTGAACACATTGTAGATTTTCCAGGATGCAGGAATCTTCAACTGGTATGCAACTGTCCAATTTTCTTTACAACTTCCAGGGGACCCACGAACTTGCCATCCAGCTTCTTGGTGACTTGAAGCATTGGTAAGTTGGCTGTGCTAAGGTAAACTTTGTCACTGGGTTGATATTGACGCACTGGTGCCTTGGACTCGTCATATTTATGCTTCATAGTTTCTGTGGCCTTTTCAAGGGCAGCTGTGGCATTGGCATGAATTCCATCAACCTGTTTGGCCAGCTCTTCAACAGCCACAACTTTTGGCATGTGTGTTGGATTAAGACCCTTGTAAGGATGTCAGCCATAATTCATGAAGAATGGAGAATATCCTGTAGCCGAGTGTGCACAGTCATTGTGACAAAATTGTGCGACCACAAGCCAGTCACTCCAATTGTTCTGCTGGTGATTTACGAACATGGTAAGGAATTCTTTAACCATTTGGTTCACTCGTTCTGTCTGCCCATCAGTCTGTGGATGATATGTGGTTGAGTGATTTGCCTTAATCCCCAACATGCTGTATAAGTCATCCATGAATTTGGAGACAAATTGTGGCCCCCAGTCACTGATGATCTTCTTGGGTAATCCATGTTCCCTGAACATGTTATTGTGGAATAGTGTGACAACTCCTTGTGATGTAATGGTGGATGTTGTGGGTAGGAAATAAGATTTCTTTGTGAACCGATCCACAATTACCAAAATCATGTTGTTTCCTTTTGACTCTGGAAGTGGACCGATTAAATCCATAGAGATAACCTCCCATGGTGCGTCTGGCACTTCATTTGGGTGAAATGGTGTGGCACGAGCCTGTCTATCGGGTTTCGCTTTTTGACAGGTTTCACATCCAGTGATGTAATTCTGAATGTCTTTATGCATTTGTGGCCACCAGAAGTCCCTCATTACTAGTTCAACTGTTTTATCAATTCCTGGATGTCCCCAAGAGTGGTATATTGCCAACAGCGATTTGCAGGTATTTATATTTGCAGGAACATACAGTCTGCCTTTCCATTCCACCAGTCCATTGACTATTTTAAAGTCCTCGTTGTTATTGTCCAACCCTTTCCTAACCTGAGTTTCCCATTGCCTCTTTTGAATGCGTCATATGTCATTGATGATGTCCTCGATGGCCCTATCATCGTCATAGACTCTGACAAATAGATTGTCCTTGAGCAGAACAACTCCTTCATTATCTGGTCCTCCCGGATGATGATCTGCCCTTCATGACAGGATATCAGCCTTGGAGTTTGACTTCCCAGATCGATGTTTAATGATGAAATTGTATTCTTGCAAGTCCGTGACCCATCACACTTGTCACTGATTGAGATTCTGTGGCTTCTGGAAATACATCAGGTTTTGATGATCTGTTAATACCTCCACAATCTCTTTTGCGCTTTTGAGATAGTGTGACCATTCATAAAAGGCATGCATTATGGCTAACATCTCCTTATTGTAAATTTCATAATTCTGCTCTGCATCATTTAAGGCTTTTGAAATAAATGCCACTGGTCGCCAGGATTTGTCTTTGCCTTGCTGAGACAAGATTCCACCAATTGCAAAATCTGAAGCATCTACTTTGATTCGAAATTGTCCCTTGTCATCCAGAATCTTGAGTACAACCTCCCTCACCACAAGGTCTTTCAGTCCCTGAAAGGCTGAGTCTTGTAGTTCGGCCCAGAGCCACTTGTCCTTTCCTGTCAACTTGGTTAGCGGTTTTGCTATAGATGCAAACCCTTCCACAAAGTGCCAATAAAAATTAACAAAGCCCAAAAACTGTTGAAGTTCCCTTTTACAGGTGGGAGTCAGCCATTCTGCAATGGCTTTAACCTTGCCAGTCTCCATTCCAATGGAATCCTCACTAATCACCAGACCTAGGAAATCGATTTCTGGTCAGTCAAACCAACATTTTTCTGGCTTGAGTGACAACTTGTGATTTTCCAATTTTTCCAAGATATGGTTCACGTGTTTGGTATGTTCCTCCTGTGTAGACAAGAACACCAATATGTCATCCATATAAATAACCACCCATCCCTTGGTGACTTCTTGTCGGAAGATGTTGTTCATCATTGTTTGGAAGGTTGCTGATGAATTGGTTAGTCCAAAGAACATGACCAGTGGCTCAAAGAGTCCTCTATTCATTCGGAATGCCGCTTTCCACTCATCGCCCTGCTTGATGCGAACATTGTTATACCCCCAGCAGATATCCATTTTCGAGAATATCTTAGCCTTGGATAATTTGACCATGAGTTTGCCAATAAGAGGTAGTGGGTACCAATTTTTGATGGTCATTTCGTTTAGCCGTCTATAATCCTGTACTGGTCGCAACTTCCCATCCTTTTTCTTTACAAAGAAGAAGGGAGACACCATTGGTGATTTACTGGGCTGGATTTGTCCTGACTCTAAGTTTTCCTTAAGGAATTCATCCAGCTGAGCCTGTTCATCATGATTAAGTGGTTTTGCCCCTGGAATTAATTCGATCACATGATCCCATGGCTGTCTTGGTGGTAATTCATCAAAGGTCTCCTTTTCAAAGACCTTCTGGTGTCCTAAGTAATGTTTAGGCACTACTTCCTCCATTGTGCACTTCTGAGTGGCCTCTGATTCCCTTGCAGCAATGTTAGTTGCCACTGATTGCAACCTAAGTTCTGGTTCCCCAATTTCGATAGCTAGTAATTGTTCACCCTCCTGCAGCCTTTCCAGTGGATCCACCTCGTCTTTGGGTTCTTCCACTTGGGACGTTGTCCAGCAAGTTCCTGGACATTGGGTAAACCATACTTCCTTTTGCTTCCAGTCAATAGCTGGATTGTGATGCTTAAGCCAGTCGTGACCTAAGAACAAGTCCATTTTTCCTAATTGTGCCACACTGCATTCTAATATTTCTTCATGATCCCCAATTTGCAGTTTAAATTGTGTCATGTATTCAATGCTTCCCATTGCATTCCGGGACCCATCTGCATTGTAGACTGGTAGTGGCTTTATTAGCCATCATTTATCATTCCACAAATTCCTCATTAATACAAGAGCCTGTACACCCTGAATCAACTAGTGCCAATACATTGATTGTTTCACCCATGTCCATAGTTGTAAGCATGCAGCATAGATCAATTTCTTGTTTTCCTGTGGCGTGCACAACTTGTTGCCATAGTTGAACTATGTTCCACAATGCCTCTTGTTCTGATAGTTTGTTAAGATCATGTACTAACTTAGTATTGATCTTGTTGACTCATTTCATCAGTACCCATTCTTTTGAACAACGAACTGCAGTTTCATTATTTTCCTGCCAAATTCATCTTAATACCCATGCCAGGGTCCAAGGGGTTAGCCGATTTGTTTTGACACTCACACTTAAGTTTCATATATGGTGAATGAGAGGAGAACATTCATATAATAATTCTGGTATTTTTACACAGGAATCATTGTCTGATACAGAAACTCTATTAGCCAGCAGCACGGAGCACGTGCCTACTGGCTGTTGCCAAAACCCTTTTCTTTTCCCATCTCCCTCCATTGTTCCTCTGTGAGCTCTTCAATCTTTACTTCTCTTACACGGCCATTTCCTTTTTCGTTTCGTGTATATTTCTTTGGTTCTTTGCAGTCCCTCGCAAAGTGACCTGTCTTTCCGCAGTTATAGCAAGTGCCTGGTGCACGTTTGACCTTATCAACATCCATGGCATTAGGATCGTGAGTTGAGGACAATGCCTGAGCTGGTTTATAGGTTTGGGTGTTTGATGACAACTTGGGTTGTTCCTCCCTGAATGGAGTCTTTTTCTGTTGATCACCATATGCTTCCCTGGCCCTCCAGTATGCACGTGCCAATTCCATGACCCTTTCCATTACGTGATCAAGATTGTCACTTTCATCTAGATCTCTGATTTTGATTAGCTCATAACCCAAATTAGGATTAAGCCCTTTCTTGAAGTGATCTTTTGCCATGCTGGAATTCCACCCTGTTAATGGTAACAATACCTTGAACTCGATGATGTAATCTTCCACAGCCCTACTTCCTTGTTGCAGCTTTTGGATCTGTTTGACTGCATGTTCCCTTGTTTCCTTTGACATGAAGAAGTCATGCATCTGTTGTTTAAGATCTGTCCATCCAAGAAATGGTGGTTTATGAGTTTGAGGAGGTCTGGCATAATATGCCATTGTAGTTCCAACTGCTGTGACATATTGTCCATCCCGTTGCTCTTGGTACTATGGGTACCAAAGTGTTGAATTTGTACCTAGTAGTTGAATTTCATTTCTTGAATATTTTCCTCTCCCTCAATCCACTCCGGTATCCTCCAGGATCTTTTGGCATATATCTTGGTCATGTAAGAGAAAAATATGGAGAGGATATATTGAAGTCAAAGTATTGAGACTGACAAGCCGATTTGATGGGTCACTGTTTTGATGGTGAATTTGTGCCCCAAAGGTGCCAAATGCACCCCCAAGATCTATTGGCTGGTGGTGGGCAAGTGTCCCTGTACTCGTTAACCAATTGCTGAACCAATGTTCCCATGTTCATGGCCATTTGATTTGTCCCCCAATTCCATGCCATTATCTGCTCATTTCTGGCTGTTATTCACTCTTGTGATATTCCAACTTCTGCCACATTGGATTCTGGTCTTAGATTAGTGCAAGGACCGAAATAGAAATTGTACTGATTGATGGCACAGTGTAATAATTCTGACATGCGGTCAGTCCATTCGAATCCCATTTCGACATGTCCAAGGTCTCCCTCAACAATTGCTTGAATCATGGGCCATCCATTTGTTCCGTTTGAACTGATTCGCACATGGAAACCAACCCATTTGTTTTGTTGGACGACTTTAAACTTAACAGTTGATTCGACTGGTATTCTGGATTGAACTGGTTTACAGTGTGTACTGATGGAAATGCAGGCCATTCAAACTGGTTCCATAACTCTTCCTTAAACAAGGCCAGATAACAATATCTGGGGATATCAGGTGTCATACAATCAAAGATCTTGACCACGCTTTGGACTTGTTGCTGGAATTGCCTATTGGGATGGTTGCCAGGCAAGTTGAACCTTATTCAACGGATTTCCTGACTCAGGAATCATGTCAGGTTATTGTTCCTAGATGCTCCCACAGCAGTGTATTCGCCAAACCCACGGCCTTTTAGTCAGTACATTTCTTCCCATCCATGCATTCCGTGGTCCATGGCAGACACATGAATTTGTTCGAGTTCTGGCATGATCGTGGATTTAATGATTGCCATACTCTCATGATAAGGATATTGCCAGGACAGAATTTTATTGACTGTGGGGAATGCAGGCCAATTGAATAGATCCCAATACCTTTGTTTGATTAGGATGACCAGGAATTCAGTTATGCAACAAAGCTACTCTGGGTCTCTTCATGTATTGGTCTGAACCATTGTCCCAATCCAGGGCACCCATGTGTTTACAATCATGACCCGATCATATTAGCGACCTGATCATATCCCAGCCCCTAGGCCAGTGGGTGATCACTCAATATGGTAACAGTTGTTGTACCCATATGTGCATCAGATGTGTACACGTCCATTAGGGTTTCTAAGGTTATGATCCCATGAGTGTATTTCCTGAATTTGAGGAAATGCTGGCCATTCATACATGTCCCAGAATTGGCTTTGAATTAGAATCAAGTAACAATATCCTGGTACATCTGGATGTAATACATTTTTTGTATGGGTGGGGCATGGATACAGGTAAGGGATATCTATCTCCTTTTCGACTTCCCTTTTCCAGTTGTTGATCGTTCTTTGTTTTTCCTCATTGAACCCCTGCCTGGGTTCAGTGTCTGTGGATAACCAATCTGCCATGCATGGGACTTCACCATGCCACCAAGTGGCATCTGCCCCTGTAGTCCTGGTTAGCGATTTGCTAGGTCCAGTACGAGCAGTTACCACTTGAGCATATGACATGGGCACTGGTGTTGAGTGCGCTGTTGATGGTTGTCTGACTACCCATGACTGAATTGTAGAAGCACAGCCTTTACCCTTTCGGGACTCCTTTTGTCCGCCAAATCGGGCATACTTGCTATATTTGCCATGCTGCTCCATTCGTTTCATGTCCTTCCAGGTGTATGACTCATCCTCATGTGGATGCAACACTGCCTTTTCGATGATGTGGTACATGCTAGCTTTATGATGGTCCTGGAGACCAAACTTGATGGTCTCATTGCGCATCTTGGGTTCCCAAGACAGGATTTGAGTAATGGTTGGCCAAGCGGGCCAATCAAACTTGTTGTAGAATTCCTTTTTGAACAGGTACATGTAACAGTACCCGCTTCATTGCCAGGGTTGATCCTCAGGGATGTCTGTGGTGTATGTGCTTGGTAATTTTGGACAAGTCAACACTTTGACCCAATTGTCCATGTATGTGATGTCTTCCCCAATGAGCTTGAGGAAGTCCGCAAGTCCTACCAAAGGAGAAGTGCCAGGATCTGATTTCATAATCAGGGGTGAGCACAGGAATGGCATATTGTGGTGTGTACTTTGATACTCTTTTTGTCTGATATGTGCCTTCATGTATGGATCAGGTCGTTTCCCATCCAATCATTCCTGGTTGGCAATCTCAGCCATTCCCCTGTTGTAGCTATGGGTTTTGATGTTCCCATTCTCGGCATGCATCAGCCAATTTCACTCCTTGGCTGACAAGACCAAGCCATTGTGTCATAAGGTGATAATATTCCAGCCCATCAAAAGGAGCTGGATGTTTGATGGCATGTCAAACAATCATTGCCAGATTTTGGATTCTGGATCCATATTGTTTAGCAGCCCCTCCAGGGTCTGCCTGTTCTGCTCCATTTGGGCGAGCTCTTTCTCAACCTGTTTTCTTTGTCAGAGATCTTCCCAAGCATCCTCCTGCTCACAGAGAACTTCCTGTGCATGCTGCCATCATTGCAGTGCACATTGTCATTGCTGGAGACAATGCTCCTTGTACTGCGCTTTGTGCCATTGGTAATATGCCCGAACGTGGGTGTCACGTTGTCTGTTGTCGGTGATGATGGTGACCAACCGAGTGATTTCTTTTGCGCACTCCTGTGCCCATTCGATTCCAAATCATTTACCAGCCTGCACGAGAGTGAGGCCAGCATGGGGGATGATGTAGTTGAATAAAGAAGCCATTGTTGCTTCCACAGTTGTCACCTTAGACCTTTTAAGTAAAAAGGTTGTTGACACTTCTTCTATATCCGCACTTCCCAATGCAGATATTCTTTGATGCAGTCAATAACACACCTGCACTCAATTCTTGGATTTAGTTCCACCAAATGACCTAAAAGCATGGTGCCTGGGGTTTCACTCGAGTGTCCTTGTGCTCAGATCATTAGATCTGATACATGATTGGTATCTTGAGACTGTTCTCCTTGCTACACGGCACACTAGTAGATTGCTTTCACTCGTTCCTGAGCTTTTCCGAAACAAATGGTATAGCCTGTTGACCAGTGCCTGCCTGCACTTTCAATCACACAGGACTATTCTCATCCAAATGTCCTTTGTCGACAGTAACCTTTTACAGTAGTAGTCCCTGATGACGATCAAGGAGTCTATCTGTGGTCGATGTTGGTGGTGTTCCTCGAGAGCTGCTCGTTGTCACACCAACAGAGTGTGGACAGAGGTCAGATGGGCAAATTTGAGGGAACTCATTGAGAGCATGCACAGTGACAAGCAAATGATCCTCAGCATGGTTGCCAACAATGGCAAGAGGTGTGGTATGAAAGACTCTAGATTATGTTAGGACTAATCCCACCACAACCACAGGTCTCACACTTAGAGAGGGGGAGAGAGAATGGAGACGAGCTTTATTGACACAGTAGAAAAGTAAGCTGGGTGAGAGCAAACTATCTAGAGTCTTAGGACTCTTACCTACAGACACACCTCCTTATANGCTTTATTGACACAGTAGAAAAGTAAGCTGGGTGAGAGCAAACTATCTAGAGTCTTAGGACTCTTACCTACAGACACACCTCCTTATATACCCCAGCCCATGGTCTGTGTGCAGAGACTGCACTGCCCTGAAGGCTATACATGCGCAGCAACAGCCTAGACCCCTCCATAGCCAGACTACTCTGGACCCCTATGCCTAGACCTTTGTACAGCCACCCATGGCTTACCTAACTGGTCCTTCCATAACGGATCCCTTAAGCCCCTATGCATATTGGTATGTCATCCTGTGTCCGTAGGCCTCCAGATAAAATATAGAAAAATAAAAGAAAATAGATATAGTCATAACAGAAAGAAGCTGATAAGATTGACATCCCTGTCCACTCCAAAGAACCTAGAATTGTATTCCTAAACACAATGAACTCAAGGAATCAAAGGATCAAACCTTTGATGACTTGATCTATGGTTCTGAAAATTCCCATTGGGAATTAACAGATGATGAAAATGAAATGTTCCAAAAAGCTCAGAGTAATTGTTCCCTTGAAATGGGTGAACTCATGTTTGTGCACAGCACAAAAAGGGTTTTNGGCCTTTTCAACAGATAACTATGGATTTCATCACCAACTTGCCCCTTTCGGACAGTTATGATTCTATTCTTGTCATGGTTGATCAAGGCCTTACAAAGGGGGTAGTTCTATCACCTTGCCATAAAACAATTACTGCCAAACAAACAGCAATGCTATACATCAAAGAAGTATTTAAATGCTTTGGCCTCCCTGATGTCATGATCTCAGATTGTGGACTGCAATTTGCCACAAAAAACCATATGAAACATGAAAACTCGCCCCTAAATGGGAAGGACCGTTCTCTATAGAAAAAGTTCTAGGACCAGTGACATACAGACTAAAATTACCAAGCCAATGGTGAATTCACCCAGTGTTTCATGCAGCACTCCTTATGCCCTACAAGGAAACCAATGCACATGGACTGAATGAAACGAGACCACCTCCTGACCTCATCAATGGACAAGAAGAGTATGAAGTCAAAGCAATCATCATGCATCACAAGAAAGGAAACTCATATCAATATCTCATCAAATGGAAAGGTTATGATATGTCACATAACACTTGGGAACCTGAATGCAACTTAACAAATGCAGAAGAACTTCTAGAGACATATAAAAGCAGAAGACAACTCCATTAGCCCCAGCAATCTTTGCATCGCTAAACCACCTGAAACTATATGTCTTCCCGCTCCTCCTCACCCATTGCACATATCTACTCTACCTACCATGCAGTTGATGAGCAAGGATGATCCCTTAACCCTTTCATTGCTAGGCTCAACACTACACCCCCCAGGCTTATTGATCCACATGATGACACCCCTTCTGACTTCGACCCTAACGACATTGTGCCGGAGTCACATATCCCACAGACCAATGACCCTTGTAGTCCCACTATGCTGACACCCACCACGACCACTGCCGCCCAAGGTCCCTCCTTGCCCATGTGAGAAGATATACCAGCAGGAGCTACGTGATCAAATACTAGTGATGTGGTACCTGAGAGTCATCAGGGACACGTTCCATCAGACGCTCCAATGGATACCAAAGATGGCACCTGAGACAGTCCAGCAGATGGCAGCAAAGCTACCAGCAGTAGCAGAACGGATCTTCTACATCAGACAGAAGCTAGAGGTCCATGAACCATTCCAACTTGAGGAACTCATGGATTTTCAGGAGTGTTTACCGCTTGTACTACCTATCCACAAATACTTGGTCGAATTAGGAGAACCTGTGCTTTCGCCAGGATCAAATTGGATCAAGCAATCATTGTTCATCTTGCACAAGTCTGGAGAATACTTTCCAGCGAACCACACACTGTTACCATCAGACAGATTGCCATCGAGCACACAAACTTCGACTGTACTCACCTTGTCGAAACTTTCATCAACATCAACCACCTAGTGTGGGAACTCACCGAGTCTATCCAGATCAACCTCGATCAGCTTGCCCTGGATCTCCTCCGCTGCCTATTAATAACTGACATTGAATGATACATCATTAACACCATCAAGCTCATCCGAGCTAACCACATACGCATCCTCCCTCAAACTAATGATGTCAGGAACTTGATAAAGATCAACTCCTGGTTCAATCCTATTTACTGCATCCCTAACCGACACGAGATCATCGATATCTCCAACAAGATTCAAGACCAGATTGGCGACATCCTTGGACAGATCGAAGAAGCAAAGAACAAAACCCTGGCCACTTCCAGCTTAGTTAATGACAAATTCCCACCAAGGCCGACCACCATGCCATGCACTATCCTCAATGGAGACGAAACACAAGTAGTAGTTCAGACTCTCACTGAACTCAATTCTACTGTGCCACTTATGATGAGGACCCCTCTCACAACTAGACAACCTGAAGGATCTACGTCCTCTGCTATTCCCATTAATCCTCCAATTGTCTTCACATCTGTCAACCCAACTACTCCACCAAGACAAAGAGGAAACACACCCACCACGCCACAGGCACCACAAAAACAGCCATGCCACCCGCAGTGCCTGATCTGCAATTCTCGAGGACACTTGACGTCACAGCACATCCCTAGCCAAGTCATCCTCCCTAGACCCATCAGCAATCGAACCACTGATGCCAGATCAACCCCTGGACCATCAGCACGCCTCGAATGTCAACAACTGCCTCGCCCTTCATGCCCACCTCCTACTCGCCCACACACTACCCGCTGAACACACCAAGGCTATCAACAGGGAACCCGCCCTGGTACAGTTACCTTCGATAATGACAACAAATGCTGTGCCTGGTTTAACAACCAAAGTCACCCAGACAGTGATGACAAAGAATTCCGCCTCGGAAAGCCAGCCTGGTGGACCGAAACTGAATTTAATAATGTTGAGTAAGCCCTCGACTTTGTTTTCATTTTGTATTATATTGGATTAGTACTTGTGGACAAGTTCTCTAAAGGAGAGCTAGTGTTACAACCCATGTGAACATTTTTTTATTTTCTCATATCAGCACCTTCCTTTCCTGACTATCTATGCATTGCCACTTCATCTCTATGATTATGCAATGTCACCACTCACATAAGCGTGACCCTTTTTACTTATGACATATGCCTACCATCATTTTGTTTCTATGACATTGCTATGATATCATTCTCTAGCACATTCATTACCTTTTACAGACAGTAGGTTCATGTATAAATACTAGAGTTTGTCTTAGGTTGAACCTTAAGTTCGACTTAGCTTGTAATACACAAGTTACATCTCTGGGAACTCCTAGTTCTGGTGAGATTGTCAAAGTCATTGTTCAAGCACTCTCATCTGCCTCACTTGTCTCAAGCCTGAGTCTCTTTTGTCAGACTTAGTGCTGTCTACTCAATCACGTTTCGCTGGACTTCACTTTGTTATTGTCTCGGACAATCCTCATGGCATAATGTCATTGATTAGATTGGACAATGACTCGTCATCATAACAAACTTATTATTGACCTCATTGATCCATTTTGTCAGTACCCATTCCTTTAGACATTGAACTGCAGTTTCATTATTTTCCTGCCAGATTCGTCTTAATACCCACGCTGAGGTCCAAGGGGTTAACCAATTTGTTTTGATGCTCACACTTAAGTTTCGTATTTGGTGAATGAGAGGAGAACATTCATATAACAATTCTGGTACTTTTACACAGGAATCATTGTCTGATACAGAAACTCTATTAGCCAGCAGTGCGGAGTGTGTGCCTACTGGCTGTCACCAAAACCCTTTTCTTTTCCCATCTCCCTCCATTGCTCCTCTGTGAGCTCCTCAATCTTTACTTCCCTAACACAGCCTTTGCCTTTCTTGTTCCATGTGTATTTCTTCAGTTCTTTGCAGTCCCTTGCAAAGTGACCCATCTTTCCGCAGTTATAACATGCACCCGGTGCGTGTTTGACCTTGTCAACATCCATGGCATTGGGATCATGAGTTGAAGACAATGCCTGAGCCGGTTTATAGGTTCGGGTAGTGGATTGTGATTTAGGTTGTTCCTCCCTGAAGGGAGTCTTTTTCTGTCAATCACCATATGCTTCCCTGGCCCTTCAGTAGGCACGTGCCAATTCCGTGACCCTTTCCATCACTCAATCAAGATCATCGCCTTCATCAAGATCCCCGATCTTGATTAACTCATAGCCTAAGTTGGGATTAAGCCCCTTTTTGAAGTGATCTTTTGCCACACTGGAATTCCATCCTGTCAGGGGTAACAATGCTTTGAACTCAATGATGTAGTCTTCCATGGCTCAGCTACCCTGCTGTAGTTTCTGAATTTGTTTGACAGCATGCTCTCTGGTTTCTTTTGACATGAAGAAATCATGCATCTGTTGTTTCAGATCTGTCCATCCCAAAAATGGTGGTTTATGGGTTTGAGGTGGTCATGCATAATACATGGCTGTTGTCCCAACTGCCATTACATATCGTCCATCATGTCGCTCTTGGTAGGATAGATTGCTGTCCCAGCCCTGAGTTGTGACTCTTTCTTCATATTCTACATCACTGTCAATTTGTTCTTTCATTTTGACAGCAGCCCAGGTCCCCACTCAGTCTCCTTTTCCTTTATGAATATGTTGTAGGGCAATATATATTTTTTGGTAATTGTCTGTTTCATGTGCCAAGTGAAAATAGACGTCCATTCCTCTGCACCATGCATCTACGTGAGCCATGTCCCCTTCGAAGTAGTCAGGTAATTCCAATTTAACCAAGGATCTAGCTGGTGGTGCAGGTTGCATATCTCAGTATTCATTAATTACGTGTTGTACCAAGGTTCCCATGTCCATTGCCATTTGTGTAGTACCTCAATTCCATCGTTGGATCTGGACTACTCAGTCTGCTATTTGCTGCTCGGTTACTCCCATTTCTCCCACTCGGGATTTGGGTCATAAATTGGCTCGAGGTCCAAAGTAATACTCGAATTGGTTGATTGCAGTATGTAGTAGTTCCGTCATATGGTCTGTCCATTCAAACCCCATTTCAACATGTCCCAGATCTCCATCCACAATAGCTTGAATCATGGGCCATCTGTTTGTTCTGTTTGAACTGATCCATACATGGAAACCAACCCATTTGTTTTGGCGAACCACTTTGAATTTTACGAGTTGGTTTGACCTGTACTTGGGGTTGAACTGGTTTATGGTTTGTACTGATGGGAATGTGGGTCATTCAAACTGGTTCCATAGCTCTTCTTTAAACAAGGCTAGGTAGCAATATCCGGGGATATCAGGTGTCATGTGATCAAAGATTTTGACCACGCTTTGGACTTGTTGCTGGAATCACCTATTGGGGTGGTTGCCAGGCAAGTTGAACCTGATTCAATGGATTTCCCAATTCAGGAATCATGTCAGGTTGTCATTCCTAGATGCTCCCACAGTATATTCACCATAGCCTCGACCTTTTAGTTGGTACATCTCTTCCCAACCATGCATTCCATGGTCCATGGTAGACACATGAATTCGTTCAAGTTCTGGCATGATTGTGGATTTGATGATCACTGTGCTTTCGTGATACTGGTATTGCCAGGACAAGATTTTATTGACTGTTGGGAATGCGGGCCAGTTGAATAAATCCCAGTACCTTTGTTTGATCAGAATCAGGTAACAATAACCAGGAATTTGGTTATGCAACAGAGCTACTTGGGGTCTCTTCATGTATCAGTCTGATCCGTCGTCCCAATCCAGGGCACCTATATGTTTTCAGTCATGACCAGATCATACTAGTGACTTGATCATATCCCATCCTCTAGGTCCAGTGGGTGTTCACTCAATATGGTAACAATCGTTGTATCCATATGTGCGTCGAATGTTCACACATCCATTGGTGTTCCTAAGGTTGTGATCCCATGAGTTGACTTCCTGAATCTGAGGAAACGCTGGCCATTCATACATGTCCCAGAATTGGTTTTTAATTAGAATCAAGTAACAATAACCTGGTACATCTGGATGTAGTGTATGTTTTGTGTGTGCAGGGCGTGGATATGGGTAGGGATGTCTATTTCCTTTTCGACCTCCCTTTTCCAGTTGTTAATGGTCCATTGTTTTTCCTCATCGAACCCCTGCCTGGGTTCAGTGTCTGTGGATAACCAATCTGCTGCGCATGGGACTTCTCTGTGCCACCAAGTGGCATCTGCACCTGTGGTCCTAGTTAGTGATTTGCTAGGTCCAGTATGAGCAGTTACTGCTTGAGCGTATGACATGGGCGCTGGTGTTGAGCGCACCATTGATGACTGTCCAACTACCCACAACTGAATAGTAGATGCACGGCCTTTTCCCTTTCGGGATTCCTTTTGTCTGCCAAATCGGGCGTACTTGCTATATTTGCCGTGCTGCTCCATCTGTTTCATGTCTTTCCAGGTGTAAGATTCATCTTCGTGTGGTCACAATGCTGCTTTTTCGATGACGTGGTACATGCTGGCTTTGTGGTGGTCCTGGAGACCAAACTTGATGGTCTCATCACGCATTTCGGGTTCCCAGGATAGAATTTGCATGACGGTTGGCCAAGCAGGCCAATCAAATTTGTTGTAGAATTCCTTTTTAAACAGATACATATAACAGTACCTGCTTCATCGCCAGGGTTAGTCCTCGGGGATGTTTGTGACACATGCACTTGGTAGTTTTGGATGAGTCAATGCTTTGACCCAGTTGTCTGTGTATGTGATGTCTTCCCCAATGAGTTTGAGGAAGTCCGCAAGTCCTACCAAAGGAGAAGTGCCAGGGTCTGATTTCATAATCAGGGGTGAGCACAGGAATGGCATATTGTGGCGTGTACTCTGATATTCTTTTTGTTTGATATGTGCCTTCATGTATGGATTGGGTCATTTCCCATCCAATCGTTCCTGGTTGGTGATCGCCACCATTCCCCTGTTGTAGCTACGGGTTTTGATGTTTCCGTTTTCGGCATGCATCAGCCAATTTTGCTCCTTGGTTGACAAGACCAAACCATTGTGTTGCAATGTGATAATGTTCCAGCCCATCAACAAGAGCTGGATGTTTGACAGCATGTCAAACAGTCATTGCCAGATTTCGGATTCCGGATCCATATTGTTTAGCAGCCCCTCCAGGGTCTGCCAGTCCTGCTCTGTTTGGGCGAGCTCTTTCTCAACCTGTTTCCTTTGTTGGAGATCTTCCTGATGCTGCTTGAGAAGTTCTTCCCAAGCATCCTCTTCCTGTGCATGCTGCCATCATTGTAGTGCATGTTGTTGTTGTTGGAGGCGACACTCCTTGTACTGTGCCTTGTGCCATTGGTAGTATGCCCGAATGTGGGTGTCGTGTTGTCTGTTGTTGGTGACAGTGGTGACTGACTGAGTAACTTCTTCTGCGCACTCCTGTGCCCATTTGATTCCAAATTGTTTACCAGCCTGCATGAGAGTGAGGCCAGCATGGGGGATGATGTAGTTGAATAAAGAAGCCATTGTTGCTTCCACGGTTGTCACCTTAGACCTTTTAAGTAAAAAGGTTGTTGACACTTCTTCTATATCCGCACTTCCCAATGCAGATATTCTTTGATGCAGTCAATAACACACCTGCACTCAATTCTTGGATTTAATTCCACCAATTGACCCAAAAGCGTGGTGCCTGGGGCTTCACTCGAGTGTCCTCATGCTCAGATCGATTAGATCTGATATGTAATTGGTATCTTGAGACTGTTCTCCTTGCTACACGGCACACTAGTGGATTGCTTTCACTCGTTCCTGAGCTTTTCCGAAACAAATGGTATAGCCTGTTGACCAGTGCCTGCCTGCACTTTCAATCACACAGGACTATTCTCGTCCAATTGTCCTTTGTCGACAGTAACCTTTATGGTAGTAGTCCCTGATGACGATCAAGGAGTCTATCTGTGGTCGATGTCGATGGCATTCCTTGAGAGCTGCTCATTGTCACACCAACAGAGTGTGGACAGAGGTCAGATGGGCAAATTTGAAGGAACTTGTCAAGAGTGCACACAGCAACAAGCAAATGATGCTTGGCGTGGTTGCCAATGATGGCAAGAGGTGTGGTAAAAAGACTCTAGATTATGTTAGGATGGATCCCACCACAACCACAGGTCTCAGAGAGAAGAGGATAGTGACAAAGCTTTATTGACACAATAGACCAGTAAGCTGGGTAAGAGCAAAGTATCTAGAGTCTTAGGACTCCTACCTACAGACACACCTCCTGATATACCTCAGCCCATGGTCTGTGCACACAGACTGCACTGCCCCAAAGGCTATGCATGTGCAGCAACAGCCTAGACCCCTCCATAGCCAGACTACTGCAGACCCCTATGCCTAGACCTTCATACAGCCACCCATGGCTTACCTAACCAGTCCTTCCATAACAGATCCCCTAAGCCCCTATGCATATTGGTATGTTGTCCTGTGTCCATAGGCCTCCAGATAAAATATAGAAAAATAAGAGAAAATAGATATAGTTGTAACACCCTTCCACTTGCCTGCCTGCTGCTTTCACATTGACTGTCTCCCCTCCCACCTACCATTACCACCCCTGCTGCCACTGCCACCTGCTTGCCCGCCTCCCACCTACCATTACTGCCACCACCACAACCACCACTGCCACTGCCACCACCACCTGCTTGCCCCACTGCACCCACCATCACCACTGCTACCTGCTTGCCTGCCTGCCCACCGCCATTGTGCCATCAAATCAAACAAATGAATCAATGAGCAACCAGGTAAGCCCTCCTACTTGCCTGCCCACTGCTTTCACATTGATTGTCTCCCCTCCCACCTACCATTACCACCACTGCTGCCACTGCCTGCTTGCCCTGCTGCACCCACCACCACCACTGCTAATTACCACCACTGCCACCTGCTTGCCCACCTCCCGCCTACCATTACCACCACCACCACTGCCACCTACTTGCCCCACCTACCATTACCACCACCACCACCACTGCCTGCTTGCCCCACCACCACCTGCTTGCCCCGCCTCCTGCCCACTGCCTCCTGCCTACCACCACCACCACTGCTGCCTGCTCGCCCACCCCCTGCTACCCTTACCACAACCACCACCACTGCAACCGCCTGCTTGCCTGCCTCCTGCCTACCACCACTGCCACTGCTGCCTGCTCACCCACCCCCACTACCCTTAACCACCACCTGCTTGCCCACCTCCTGCCTACCACCACCACTGCCACTGCCTGCTCACCACCCCCTGCCTACCATTATCACCACCGCCACTGCCACCACTGCCTGCTTGCCCACCTCCTGCTACCACTACTGCCACTGCTGCCTACTTGCCCCATCATGCCTACTCACCCTGCCACCACCTGCTCACCCACCCCCCACTACCCTTACCACCACTGCCACCACCTGCTTGCCCACCTCCTGCCTACCACCACCACCACCACTGCCTGCTTGCCTGCCTCCTGCTACCACCACTGTGCTGCTGCCTACTTGCCTGTCATGCCTGCTTGCCTGCCCCCTGCCTACCATTATCACCACCACCAGAGGTCTTTACACTCCCCCATGCAGTCCTCATGGACTCCACATGGACTCCAGGCACAGTGCCTGGACTGTCCTTGCATTTCCACATATCATGATTTGGCAGGAAACCCAGCTAAAATGGACCTGGAATGTGCCTGGACTGTGCCTGGACTTCCATGCATTTTGCAAGGACTAGTCCTGCAATTCTGGGGAGTCCTTGCACCTGGACTGGGCAGGGAGTCCCTGGAGTCCAGGCACTGCTGAAGCCATCACATGTGAGTATCATGTGACCAGCAGCAGATGGTCTGTGCACACCAGACAAGTATATAAAGACAGCTGGCAGCACCCAGTTTCTGCCATTCCCCCTCTTCGAAATTTGATTAGTAAGCTAGATAAGATTGTACATAGATTAATTACATAAGTAAATTAGATTTAGTAATGTAGATAAGATTGAAAATACATTGATTACATAAGTTAGTTAAGATGTACATTTTCCCACAGTACTAAGAACACTTGAGTGTCACAGATCTGTCACATTTCCCACATTTTCAAAGTGAGAATTGTGACATGACCTATTAACAAAAATTGTAGAGGGAGTGAATTTGACCCTGGATATGAGATCCAAATATTTGTAAACCCATTATTCATTGAGATAATTGCAAAATACTATCATAACTTCGCATTTTTTGGCACAGCCACAACCCTCTGTGGTACAAAAGTCACATTTGTGACATGTTCTATTAACAAAAGTTGTAGAGGGGTTAAATCTGATGCTAGTGATGTCATACAAACATTGGTAAACAAAGAACTTCCTGAGATATAAGTCATTCTTTCAAGTTTTGGTGTGAGGTGTGACAATGCAGGCATGCCACATCAAAGTCAGATTCATGACATGTTCTATTAATGCAAATTGCAGAGAAAGCAAATTTAATCCCAGTGGCAGTTTTCAAACATCTGTAAACAAAGAATATGCTGAGATATCAGTTGTTTCTTAAATTCTTGATATAATGCTGGCATTGTTAAGACTGTTGCTGTTGCAATCACACCTCAGCTGTGCTTATGTACACTGCTATCCCTTTGTAATTGAACTACATTTATGAATAAAATAATTTGCTTAAATGATCTACTGAAGCAGGAATAGCAATTGATGGATGGTAGGAAATGGAAATGGATATTGATGTACTGATGGAGTAATTGGGTGGCAGTGAGTTGGTAAGGGTGTGGGTGGATCCATAGAGGAGGGTAAGTTGAGATGGGAAAATCAAATGCAGTGTGGGAATGTGCACAGGAAGGTTGTTACAATCTTCATATCCTACTTCTCTTTGTCATTGTCATTATTCAGAAGACCATTCTTACCCAGTTATCTCATCTTTGAGCACTCTTCTTCTCATCATTGCACACAACCTCCATCTGACCTTCATCATCATCAGACCTAGCATCCAGATCTCTTTCTCCAGTAGGCTGGGAGCAGACTGAGACTCTGCTTGTCACTGTTGACTTAGAATGAACTGACATCATGGACATCAAAGGTAGTCTATGGGGTAAAGTGCTGATATGTTCCCTGATTGATGTCAAGTACTGTAAGGTTAGTGCACAGTAAAGGTTAGTTGAGTGTTATTTATATGGTGGGACAGTGCAAAGTACTGATATAAGGGTTAGTTGACTAACAAACAATGTAAAACATGTTGCTTAATGATTTAAGCCCTTTTTGATTTTTTTTGTCAGACTGTCATCAGAGTCCTATAGGAGTCTCTGTACTACATAGCTTGAAATTCATATCAATCAAACATAAACAAACAATGCAGAACTTGTTTATAGGAGTCTTATAGGAGTCTTATAGGAGTCTTATGGGAGTCCTATAGGAGTAATCAGAGTCTTATCAGACTGGGGGGGAGTGTAAAGTAGTGGATGGTCCTGCTGTCTTGGTCTCCATTTTTTGAGCTAAAAACAAGACTGGACTGGATTTTCAACTGCTACTCTGGATGAGTACCAGGAGTCTAGAGGGACTCCTTGTCAATTCTTACAGTTTAACCAGAGTCTAGGGATCAATGTGGGGGAGTGTAAATTACTAGGAGAATGTGTCTAAACACTGTTTTTGCAAAATATATACTGTACCTGGACTGCACAAGGTGTAAAAACTCTAGATAGAAATCGTTTTGTTTGTTATCTAATCTAATCTATAAATCTAATCTATATTACATAATAGATAAGATAATAGATAAGATAATCAATTGATAACTATTTAATGTGTTTCATATTTAACTTAAATATATATTAGTAATATAGAATGTTCTAGAATATAGAAGGATCTAGAACATCTATTAATATATTATGACTTGACATAACTGCACATTACTGTGCATGAGTCATATAGAATAATCTAGAAGGATTATTAATAGAATAAGACTCAGAATGACTCATTTAAGGTACTGAACCATTAGTAATACATCTAGAATAGGTAATTACACAATGTAAGGTTAGGGTTTCTCAAATGTATATAAGGAGGCATTCTGGTCATCAAGTCCCTCAGTTTTTTCAAACTAACAACAAGTGATTTAGTAAGGCAACACTACTAAAGTAATGTAAGTAATTTGAACACTTACTTAGTCAGTGTAGTGCTGCTGTTTGATGTTTCAATACAAGGACTGAACCTGGATTCCCTACAATGACCTTGCTTGTGCCTGGACTGAACCTGGACAGTCCCTGGAGTGCAGGGACTTTACCTGGACTCCACAAGGACATGTGGGGGAGTGTAATGTGCTGCCACCACCACCACCACTGCTGCCTACCATTATCACCACCACCACCACCACTGCTGCCTACTTGCCCCATCACTGCTTGCCTGCCCCCTGCCTACCATTATCACCACCACTGCCACTGCTGATAGCACAAACTGCCTCCCCTCCTGCCTACCATCACCACTGCCTCTCCACCACCACTGCCACACCACACCACCACCACCCATACCATGCCAAAAACAGGCAAGAAGAACCAACCAGCTGGATTGGGATCACTGTCATCACCTCCAAAGACTCATGGTTGCAAGCATGCAACATCTGCCATTGACACTGGGAAAGGAAGCAAAAAGGTGAAGCCAGTGGGTGGGAAAGATCTGCAGGAGGAAAATGTTGAGTAAGTTCCTTCTCTATTTGTATTCCAATATCTCATTGATTCAAGGAATGACATGTCCTCAAGCAAACAGTATTTTTTTTCATTTCAGATTTACAATAATAACAAAATTTCCAGAGCTGAAGACATTCTTGCCTGAAGTGGAGTCACTGTGGCCCCCCCTTGTCATACCCAATCAGGTGCTGTTCCCCACCTTCCACCTCCTCCATCCCAATCTGGCTGGAGGCACTGAACAGCAGCCCCCATGAATGATGACAAGAGTGATGATGATGATGATGGGAAGCTTTGCACACCTGATAATGATGCCAACAATGGGACAGATCCTGGAACTGATAGAGACAATGATGCTGAGGGAAAACAGAATGACCCCAGCCAAGGTGAGTTTATAAATCATCAATGTTTCTGATTTATTTCTTAAAGTTGTGCAGATATTCAGATCACCAGCACATTGGAAATGGTACAAGCTGGTGATGCTGGTGAGTGTGACTGAGCCCTGTTGGTGTTCAATTAACTAAATATTATAATTCTAGATGTCAGAATGAAGAGCCCTCCTATCAGTCCAACTCACCTATCCCAAAGGGACCTTCAGGGAGCATCTCATGTCACAGGTGAGTATTTTCATTCTTGTAATTTTGTTGCTTAATAAATACTCTTTCCAACTCAGGTGGTATTCTTTGGGGACATGCCCAAGGGAATACATTTAATTTTGGTAATGAACTGGCCAACTCAAGCAACCTAGTTTCTAGAACTGGCAAAGTTCAACTTTATGCTGGTCTTCATGCTCAGGCTAGTGATATAAAACCACAAAATATTTCTATTCCAGTGGCTTGGACTATGAAACCAGTGCTTGAAGAAGTTGCATGCAAGTGGCCTCTAATCACTTGTATGTTTTTTGTTCTGTCTTGATTCATTTTGAAAATAGGTTTAAATTTTTACTCATTAGATGGAAATCCTTATATCTCAGTTCTAGAAAATCAAGAATGGAATACTTTGGGTCCCTATATGACTGCATTGGAACTTGATGAGGATGTTCACTGGATCAAAGAATCTGGAACTTATAATCTTTCTCTTTGCTATGAAACAGAAGCAATGGTTCTTCAGCCTGGTTTTACTAATTTTATGAGCAATAAGGGAGGAGAGGAAATAGCTCAAAACACTGGCTCTTATTATGCTGAATCTACTCTTGGATCATCTGTCTCTGGGATGTTATCTGGTGCTTCTACTAGTTTGGTGCAAAATGTTGGTGATAGATCTGTGACTATTCCTTCCTTCCAAAGCAAGCTTGTCACAGTTTTGGATGTTGGTAAATCATAGAGATACAGGCCTCAAGGATGCCTGGAAAAAATACCAAGCCTATCTTGCAGCTGAAAAGAAGCTGAATGAGTTATGGGATGCAGGACAATTATGAGATACTTTTGATAAAAAGCCTTGACCAATTCATATCAAAGAGCTATTCAAGGGAAAAGCACAATTTCATAAAACTTTTCAAAAATTGTTTTCAAAAATCTCTGATTATCCTGAAATGATGAAATGGCTTGATGATGACATTGATAAACAATCTGATAAAAAACTATGGGGTGTTCAAAAGAATGTTTATAGATTTCCTGATCTGAAACTATGGCTTGATAATCATGGCAAAGGCTTGGAGATCATGACTTCTAGCCCAGAAGAAGTAGTGGAGGAAAAAAGGCATAAGGGTAAAGGCAAGAAGAAGCAGGTTGAAACTGAAGAATCCAGTTCTGAGGAGATGCAGATTCAGGGCAAGAAAGTTAAGGGTAAAGCAAAGAATAAGAGGAAAGATCATTCTAAGAGAGCCTCAAAGCATGGAAAGAGTTCAAAGGTATAAGTAGATATTTGTATTTAGAGTTGGAAATTGGCCAATTGAAGTATGCTGCTATAGTTTGCTCTTTTGGAACATACTTTTGATTTTATTTGATATGCAATGGCTTATATGCTTTCTGGTATTGTGCAAGCTATTGCCAACTGCTGCAGCTTTTCCAACCAAACATGCATTTCCAAACATAAAATTTTCCTCTTTCAGCCAGCTTGTTCTTCAAGAATTTTCTACTGAAATTACACTTGCAACAGTATTAACACTTCTGTTCAGTTTGATGGAAAATACAGACTTTCTGAACTGCATTGCTAGGCAACAATATTCATTGCCATGAAAATGATGGTAACAACTTTCTGCATGGATCAAACAGTTATCTCAAGCAATCTTTACCATTTGGACATGGATAATGCTGAACTGCTTCAAAAGCAAGAATATTTATTCTGGAATTACTGATAATCAACTTTCATACCAACCTTGCTATGAGATTGGACACATGGCTAGACATTTAAATCTCATCAAATTTCAAAGGATGCTTAACTGCTCTTCAGCAGTTTCATATAAAGCCATTGAAGCTGCTCATGTTATCTGCCTACTTCATTTGAATGTCAGATTGTGGATTGCAAATCTTTGATCTTTTGATCAGAAGACTAAGAATAGAGACATTCCTTTGTTGCACTGTATTAAAACAATCAACATATACAAGAATGTTCCTGTGCTTACTGAGAATGCTCTCAGTGCCATACTTCATACCATGCAGATCATGAGTGTTATTCTTTACTGAAACAAGGTCAATATTCAAAAGTGTAATCTGAATTCAGCCAAAAATATCTCAAAGTTTGCAGTAGACATGGGTTGATTGAACATTCTCCAAGGCTGTAATAAATACATGTACCAGTTTCAATGCTTCTACCAATGCCATACACAGCATTTTGGAATAGTTTCATATGGAAAGCACAGTCTAGTGATTCCTCACCAATATCTTGGAGACAAGTGTGGCAGGCATTTGTCCATGAGTCTATTCACACAGTAGCTCATGCTTTCAAATTTAAATTTGGAATTAATGACAATTTATCTATTGAAGAGATTCCAAGGAGGCATATGGAATTTAGTGAAGCGGACTGATAAGAGCTGCTGATAAACATGAATGTTCTGAATGCACTCAGAAATATATACCACCAGATGGATCTGCCTTCAGAAGCAGAAGATATGATGCACAGGTAAAATGATTGTAGTTGATGGAATTGTTAATGGGTCCAAAGCACTGTGCTTTTGATGCCTGCACTGATGAACTTCATAATAACACAAGTGATGTTTTTTGCTTATATCATAAGCATGAGTATGGATCCAAATGTTGTAAAGTTGTACCAATGAAAAACACACAAGCATGTCAACAAACATAGGATCAGTGGAGAAAACATTACTGCAAGAGCTGAGTAGATCTGCTGTGTGTTTTCGGAGAATTCAACAGAGACAAAATCAAACTTGCCTGGGTGCCTCAAGAAAAGATATACCACATCAGCCACATGATGAGGAAGTAGCTGACAGGAATTTGAAAAATTATTTTAATGCTTCAAAGTATTACTGTGTGGAAACTATATGTGCTCCATGTGGTGTTGTATTTGGTTGGACCAAGTTTCCAAAAGCTGAATCACCAACCAAAATCTTATCCTTCTTAGAGGATGTTTTTCCAACAATGTGAATCAAAACCTGATTATATTTGTATTGACAAAGCATCATATTATTAAAAGTTGCTATGGGAAATGGATCATGGGAAAGATGTTGGAAGGATACAACTTGGTTTATTGTTGATTCATATCACTATATGAATCATAAAAAAACTGATAATTTATGTCACAAATACTGTAATCCTGCTCCAAATGATGGTTCTGCACCAAACCTAGTTGTTGAAGCAACAGATAAAAAAGGAAGAAGATATTGGAAAAGGGCTTTTAATACTCAATCATGTGAACAGTTGAATGCATGGCTTGGAGGATATGAATCAATTGCTAACAGGATGACAGTTGGGAACTTTGATTGGTTTATTCATGTGATGCTATTTATCCATACTGTGCATGTTATTGAAATGCAAGAGCTCAAAGCCTCAAAGAGAAATACTAATGCTGAGGATTTTACTAATAGTGATTAGTTGAACAAAATGTTGTAAATAACAGTTCCATCTTAGCTCAATATATCTGCTTATACATCTATCTCTGCTGAAGAATGACAACAACACACAGCAGCAGCAGCAGCAGCAACAACAACAGCAAACAGCAGAGTAGCACAACAACAACAACAACAACAACAACAAACAACAACATGAAACACAGTGACATATCTCATACCAGGCAGCAAAGATGTGATAATTCTCACTTTTGGGGCCATGGGAGAATTTCTAGGGTGTAAACAGTTGGTCAAGTTTGCTGACCCAAATGCTTGTTGTGGCTTTCTGTCAAGTGGGAAAACTGTTATGGTGTGACATTGGGGAGTAGGTGGGCCATTTGTTCTTGTTTTTTTTGGGACTGTGGGAAATCTGTTATTGTTGTGACATTGACTGTGACACCTGAGGAAACCATGTGAGCCATTAGGAATGTGTGGAGAAAGCATTGTACATATAGTTTGTGACACATGAAGAGGACCTGGAAAATGTTTTTTGTTTTGTTTGGACTGTGGGAAAATCTGTTATTATTGTGATATTGACTGTGACACATGAGGAAACCAAGCTGTTATGGGTGTGACATTGGAGAGTAGGTGAGCCATGATGGTTCTTGTTTTTTGGACCATGGGAAAATCTGTTACTGTTGTGGCATTGGCTGTGACAATTTAGGAAACCTTGTGAGCCAATGGGAACATGTGGGAAACTCATTGAGACAATCATTGAGACATAGCTAGCTGCTCACTGCCAAGTAATTTGGCAGAGGCAGCCAGTGGACTCCAGTGGATGTCAGTGGATATCAGTGGATTCCAGTGGCCTCCAGTGGAAAAGGTGGGGGACTGTGATGTTCTGCAAAAAGGGGATAGCATCCAAGCTTTACATTACATGTCAATAATGATCATGGAACTGAAGAAACCAGTCTGCTGAGTAACAGTGATGACAAAGAAGGAAAATAGAAACTGCAACATGGGGGGTGAGCCAAAGCCAAATGATGCATTGACTATTGTTTCCAGTGTCTACTGGTACTATGTAAATGTAAATGTATGACATAGAGCTCCTTTAAATATATTGGCTTATGCCAGCTTCAATAGCTGGATAAATTGCATTATTAATTCCTCTTCTTGACTTGTAGCAATCACAGCAGGTCTTCTGTTCCTTAGATAGACATTTCTGCTCAACTGATCCCATACCTCCTGAAATTCAAGTCTAAATGTTTTGAGCAAGGGTAGTGTTGCCTCATAAATTTCAATTAATGAGTACTCTTCAGGATTTCTGGACCTAAAAATGGATGACTAGTGGCTGCAGATATCTTGCATTGAAATTCAGCCTTGATTCATGTTCTCAAATATGAAACATACAATTTGTATAGCCCTTCCTACTGTGTCAACAGATAGGCCATGCATTGGTAAAGCTTCATCTAGTTGACCAGAGCTATCTCCAAACAGCACTGCACCAAGCACTGGAACTAACAAGTGATGGTGACATTTGTTAAACTATTCATATTAGAAAATGAACATCATTCCTGCACATGAAACCAATCCACTCACAATGTGTTCCAAAGAAGGTATACTTTTGTGTTGCACACTTCCAATGGATTGGCTGACAACAAAAAAAGCTTCCTCCAGGTGTGCATCTTTTATGTCCTTTTGAAATAGCATTGAGTTCTCTACCAGAGGCATCCAGAAAGGCTGAGCCATAGGATGGTCAATTTCCAGCATGGCCTGCCATATTTGACTGATTGCAAGAAGACATGCACAATTACCTATAGTCATATCTGGCCAATCTGGAGGGAATCCAAATAGGTGACTATAGTGATGTGCTTTTTACAATTGAAGACTGTATGGCAAAACAATTGAATAATTGCATCCCTAAAAACTGCTTGGGCTGCTTGTCTAGCCAACAGAGGGGCTATTGGAATGCCAATTATGCTTTTTGTAAACTTTTGCAATACTTCAGATACATGGGAACCATTCCATGGAGAACTAAAGAGCACTTTTTTATCATGTGGCATTGAATGCACCCACAGAGTTGTTCTGTGGGTAGAGGCATCCAGGCCAAGGTTTTCAAAAAATTTGCAAGTGATGGGTCAGATAATATACAAATAGAACATGAGGTGGGGGCACACTCTCTTGGGAAAGGCAAGGAGGGTGGGAGCTATATTTATTCTATGTTGCTTGGCTTTTGGGTGGCTGACAATTACTGTTCCATCATTGAGAATCCAGACATTTCTGTTCTGAATCTCAGAACAGTCATAATGAATTGAGGCCAATTGCCATCCATGAAATGAAATCCCACAGGCAAGGCAAAAGATACAAGCCAGAGATTCCAGAACAGTCTTTTCTCTCTGCAACCACATGTCTACATTAGGAGTGTTGCCCAGCATAACAATGCACCTGTTCTGAATGTCTGTCATCCAGACCTGATTAGAGATTTGTTGATGAGGAGCAAATCTGATCTTTTCATCTTTAATGGGATGCTTGGAAAATTCCTCCAGAAGCAGATTGACATGGATTGGCAGAGAGATGATTGCCTTTTCAAAGGTTTTTACTGCTATCTCACAAGCAGTGGACCATTTCCACATATTTAGACATTGATCCAGTACTCCATTTCTTCCAAACTTCCATCTATGTATAACCATCATCCAATGATGTAAATTGCATTGAGCCAACAGCTTCATAAGCATCAGTGTTAACATGGCTCCAGATATAACTCAGACAAGAGAGTGGTGTGGTGTGGCCAAAGCCACTGGTTGAGGCAAGCCATTTCCTCTGTCCATTTAAAAGACTGTTCAAAGCATTTCTCATCAGATAGCTTTGCAAGTATATAGGCCAAGAACTTACTAGATAAGAGACTTCTTTTCAGAAGATTCAGTCTGGGGCTGATTTAACATCTGAATAGTGTCCTGCCTTAGATTTAAAGAAGAATACGTTGAATAAACTTCATCCAGAATCTGCTGTAGTGCCCTTTCTTGGTCTACCTCATCTTCTGTGTCTGCATTTCCCAGATGCTGTACTTGATTATTGACATTCTCTTCACCCTCCTCATCAGAACTGTCATCTATTCCATCTTCCTCACTGCCATAAAAAATAAGGCCATCAAGAAAGGGTTCATCTTTCCCTTCATGCCATATAAAATGATCTGAGTTGCCATGGAGTAACCTGACCACATGAATAATTGTGTTCCAAATGCCATATTGAAGTGCAGAACAGTTCATTACAACAGTTTGTGCAGGACAATAGTTCCATCTGCTCTGATGCTTGAAAGTAAGAGAAAAGTATCTATGGGACAGCCAATTGGATCAACTGGAAGGTCATGTGCTCTGCTGAGACTATCAAGAAAATTATGTAGTGCATTGATCAGTCCATCAGGAGAGGGTGCACCCATTCCATTTATGATCACAAGATAGAGCTGAACTGCAGCTTGCATTTGATCTTGAGTGCATTCTGTCATCAATTGCTTAGACCTTGGTTTAGTGGCCAATTCATGAACCATCCTGAGGGTCACTATGCATCTACTCAGAACACACCCATATCTTGCATATGTGCTAGGTGTTACTTTGTTGTACCTTCCCTTGCTTGTTTATGTGAAAAGACTTTCTTTCTCACAGAAATTTGACACCTACCCAAGTGCCACTGCAGCTCATACCTCAGGATGACATTCTTCAAGGAATCCATTAGCATTAGTCAAATATCTTGTGCAAAGTTGGCCTATTTCTGCAAGCCCAGACTCTAGCCACTTTCTACTTCCTTTAGTGCTCCTGGCCAGCTTGAGGTCTGGGATTGCAATCAAAGACTGAATAAAATGGTAATCCAGTCCACTAAGTTTGGACTCCATGTATGGTGACCAACCCAAAGATGATCCAAACACAGGATATATTGCATCTGTCACACTTGGACTGGGAGGCTTTGTGTCTATCACAGGGACTGCCAGTAGTAATTTTCTATCTTCCAATTCATTTGGTGACCAATCATCTGGCAGCCTGAATGTGTGGTATTTGGGAGGTGTAGCTCTGACCATTATTTTTTGAGTCCAGACCAGGTCTGGATATGCTCTGTCCCCATAGCCCCCTTTATGGACAGTTTTTAGGTGCTTGTGTAGTTCATGGTATTTACCCATTGTCTTACCTTTGCTCTCAGCAGCCCAAGCACCACAATTCATCTCAGGACAAGGAGAATGGAAGGCCTCTGCCCCTTAATATATTGATGCAGGTGTATATGCCTTGAAATGCTTTGTGGCAGGTCAAGCTGATGAATATTCTCAGCTGCTCCAAAACTGTCTTGTATGTGCTTCATTATTTTTTGGTAATCATTTGATGACAGTCATTTGCTCCTGACTTGTTGCTGATGGCTGTTCTTGATATGAGAGGCCAAGTCATCCAGGACAACAATACAGCAATGGGAGGGGCAAATTATGCAGCCAAGTTCATCAGAATAATACAATTCAAAGTACTTCAGGACTTGACATTCTCTACCAGAGAGATTCTTGAGTGGCACATCTACACTTATAGGTTCCCAAGAAGTGAAAGGAAGTTTGTTCTCCACCAGCTGGCTCATTTGATGATGCACCTGATGCTCCAATGTGTGCCTGATGCTTTGAGGATCCATATGAGGCAGTAACTGTAGCATTGATGGTACCAGTTTGTTTGTGCTTGGATGCTCTGCTGTGGGCAACCTTGTGGTGTTGATAGGTTGTAGACAAAAACATCAGCTGCTGTGAAAATGTGAAGTGGTGAACACACCTTGCTATGGAGATCCTCCTGTGACTCCCCATCATTGTCCCATAGCACTTGAATCCTTTGTGATGCAACTGAGGACTTTCTTCAGTGCTTACCCTTGTTCTCTGTCTTAAGTGGCCCATTTGACAAAAACTCCCTGATTAGCTCTGTGGCATTTCCAGCATCTACTTCATCCACCCAGCTGTTGTCCTCCTTTCCATAACCCTTCCATTTTACAAGATATCCCATTCTCCCATCAGGGAACATGCCAGGTTTGGAATCTTGCCAAACTGGGGACCTCCCATTCATCACTCTTGGACTCATTATCTATTACCACCATAACAGAGGGGTTACCAAAGGGGAAAATGGAGAAGAGAGACATATGCTTCCCAGATGCTTCTGCTGCACTTGTTGAGCCAATTGAGTGATCATCAATCTCAGAATTATAGAATCCTATGATCTCTGCCACAGCATCTTTGAATGAATCATCTGGGAAGTTGTGTGCACTTGAGGGGTGTCCTAGTAGTCTCAGAGTAATGGTTCTGGAACCAATCAGTAAACAATAGCATTTGTCCTGATGAAAGACTGACCAGGGGTCTGTGCTACTGGCAGGTACTCAAAACAGCCTACTGAGACAGTATGATAGGGTCCATAGTGGTCCATAGTGGCCATAGGGCTGGTAGAAAATGTATACATGTTGTGTAGTCCTATGGTAGCACTATGGTAGACTACAGTAGCTACTACAGCACTATGATAGACTATACATAGAATACCAGTAAACCACAGAGTCTCACAGAGTCCCACAGAGTCCCACAGAGCCTGGAGAAAAATGTTCTGTGCAGCACTGCCATATACTCCATATTATGTCATCAGTTATACTATATTTCATAATATGTCATCATCAATTATATATTATATAAGTAAATTAAAGTAATACATGATCATAAATAACTTGCACATTGTCAGGATTGAACTCACAACCTTAGAGCGCAGCTGTTGCCATAAACCATTACACCAAACTGCCATTGTCATCTTGGCTACAAAAACACTTATATCCTATATCCTCTGCAATGGACTTAGTCTTGAAACCGCTTTCACTCAACTAAATCCTAATTTCCGAGTCAGATTCTACAAATCCAGGCTCGTGTAAGTGACAATAGTTGTAGTACGGACGAAGGCGCACAACTTTTGTCACTGGTAGGAACTATTCCAACCAGTGGTTACTAAGTTATTTGTGTTTAGCCATTTGCAAACAGCTGCAGTTCTTATACAGAAAGGTTTGCTGATGATGGATGACTGTCAGCTCTACTGATATACTACCCATTCTATGAGTGCTATGGTGATTCTAGTAAGTATCTATGGCCACCTACAATAATTCTACAAAGAGTCTCTACAGCATCTACTGCCCTTTGATCACTATGGATTACTGTCAACTCTACTGTTATACTACCCATTCTATGAGTGCTATGGTGATTCTAGTAAGTATCTATGGCCACCTACAATAATTCTACAAAGAGTCTATGGCATCTACAATAATTCTACAAAGAGTCTCTATGGTATCTACTGCCCTTTGATCACTATGGATTACTGTCAGCTCTACTGGTATACTACCCATTCTATGAGTGCTATGGTGAGACTGTGAGAAACCCCAAGGTTTGCTGATGCAATACCTGCAGAAAAGCAACAATTCGGAAAATTTGGTGATTGAGGGATATGAGATGAGAGAGGGAGTCAGGATGTGTGATGCATGCTTGTCACACTGACAGCTCCAAGTGATGCTTGGGCCACTCCAGCTCATTGATGAGCTAGCTAGGCGTCTGTGCGGTGATACAAGCTATACAAGCATTTTCAAGCACTATAGAGAAGCTACAAGAAGCTACAAGACTTGTCTGAAGCCATTCGAAGCTGATCGAGACTATCGAAGCCCCTTGAGCCCCTCATATAGGTCCAGAACAGTCAGTCCCACCCTCGGACAGTATTGCAACATACACCATTCCATTGAAGAGTACTCCTCAGACCCAGAGTGTGCATGAGTGCTTGGCATTTCTGCTTATTTAGCTCCTCAATCCTCTTGTTTAGGACTTATTTTGTTATTGGCAGCTCCCCATTGGTCACCCTTGGTTCCCCCAGTTACCTAATGACTCCAGGCACCTTCTAGAACATTTCAGAGGCCCAGGTTTCCCAGAAGAGCATTGTCATGTGGACTGCACAGGATATGTTTCAGTTGCTCCACTATTTGTTATTCTTGGTTCATCCTAAAAGTTTAACCTTTGATTTCCACCCCTTTCCATTGCTTCCTTATCGCATTGTCCAGAGGAGCCTATCATCATGACATCAGCTCTGGTTGCCTCCCCCTCTCCCAACATGAAAAGGACCAATGGTACAACTCTACGAGCATCGAATTTCACCATATTGTAGTTAAATCGGACAGTCTATATTGACTATACTACTACCACTGCACCACATATGGGCCCTGCCTCTACTGGGGTGGCTGAAGTTCGGTCCAGTTCTGTGCCAGAGAACCGGAACTGACAGGACTGAACTGAAGTTCCAGTTCAGTTCAGTTCTGGTTCTACCAGTTCTACCAGTTCTCCAGTTCCCAGTTCTAGCCTCCAGGTTCTGACCAGAACCAGTTCAAACTGCAGTTCAAACTGAACTTTTGGGGGGAGGGATTGAGGGTATTGGATTTGTTGCAAGCATAAGCAACAGCTGTGTTTTTCAAGATTTTGTTGTGTAGCAATGGATCACATACCATCATCGACATATCAGATGAGGTTTCATCCTCGAAGCAATCTTATGTGCCAAACATGTTCAGTTTCCTTTTCAAGAAACCATATCATGATGTGGTGCACTAAGTACTATAAAGATAAGTTTTCTTCCTTTTCTTCTTTTTCTTCTAAACAATACAACTATTGTGTGTTGAATCATTTTTCTGCAGACAAATCTGACTGCAGGATCCTTTCATGACATAGATGGACTCTAATTAATGTCAAGTTATGATCATAATTTTTAGTTTCATTTTTGTCATCTCATTCATTTGCTATGTATTTACATAAATCACTACTACTTATTGATAGTTTGGAGGGGATCTTCAATCCCCTAATAAAAATTTTCGATGCAAAAAAAAAAAAAGCAACATGCCTTCCTTTAAGCAGTTCTTCAGTTCAAACTGGAACTGAACTGAACTGAACTGCCTGAACTGGTTCTATTCAGTTCAGTTCCAGTTCCAGTTCAGTTCAGGCTGACTATTGTCAGTTCAGTTCCCCTCA
The DNA here is from genome assembly GCA_032173475.1 of Amanita phalloides. Lineage (NCBI taxonomy): Eukaryota > Fungi > Basidiomycota > Agaricomycetes > Agaricales > Amanitaceae > Amanita > Amanita phalloides. The sequence continues at coordinate 125,905 of JAENRT010000044.1, read as the reverse complement.
AAGGGTAAAAGAACTGAACTGAACTTTGGCAACCCTAGCCTCTACAGCCTAGCGTCCTCGTCGCACCCGCTTCAGGCTGGCGAACATCCTTCCAAACCGTTCCCGTACCCGTGTCGATGAGAACCCGTTGTATGCACCGGAGCGCGTGGCGGCGCGAAATGGACAATCGATCACGATCACTGATCTCTACGCCAGTCCGCTCTCCCCTTCTCTCATCTGCCAGCTATGCCCTCCGTCGAGAACAAAGTCTGCCTGATGTATGCCCAAACCCATTTTGAGAGACAATCGTTCATCGGACTCTCTCAACAGCGTCCACGATGCCTGGGGTATCTCGGAGGAAACCAATGGAAACGCGGTTTACGCTGGAGACACTACCAACATGGACACTCTGGCAAGGAGAACGCTTATCGCACCCTGTTAGCACACGGGACGGCGGTAGGCCTCAGCGAAGGCCTGATGGGCAATTCTGAAGTCGGGTGAGCTCATCATCGGCGTTTTTCTTTTTCCCGTAATAGACCGCGCATATACAGACATTTGAACATCGGGGCAGGCCGTGTAGTCTGGCAGGACATTGTCCGCATCGACGTGTCCATCAAGAAAAAACAGTTCCATAAAAACGATGTTATCCTTGACTCTTGTAAACGCGCCATAGAGGGCGACGGACGATTACATCTCTTGGGTCTGGTGCGTCTATATATATGTTCGTGATTTACAATTCCTACTTATTTTGATATCGGACGGGGGCGTCCATTCCCACATCCAACATCTCTTTGCTCTTCTCGAGCTGCCAAAGAGCAAGGCGTTCCCCACGTTTACATCCACTTTTTCGGTGATGGTCGTGACACAGCGCCTCGCTCAGCTGATAAATATTGTCAGCAATTGCTCGATTTCATCAAGAAGGAAGAAGTTGGCGAGTTGGCGACTGTCGTCGGCAGATACTACGCCATGGATCGTGACAAGCGATGGGAGCGTGTCAAGATTGCCATCGACGGTTTGGTAAAGGGAGAAGGCGAAGATGAAAAAGGGCCAGACGGTATCGTTGGCGTGATCAAACAAAACTATGAGAAAGATATCACGGATGAATTCCTCAAGCCCATTATCGTCAATGGATCAGACGGTAGAATCAAAGGTGCGTCAAGCTTGCGATGGGTTGTGGTAATTTCTCACCACCGCTAGACGACGATACCCTTTTCTTTTTCAATTATCGGTCGGACCGTATGCGCGAAATTGTTTCCGTCCTCGGTCTTCCTGACAAGCCCATGGAAGTAGAAGTTCCTAATGACATTGTTAGTATCTTTCATGACGTCTATTAAGTGAGAGTCGCTGATTGCCAGTGCATACTTAGAATATCTCAACTATGTCGTGCTACAATGCAGAATTCCCATTTGCGGTCGCATTCCCTCCTCAGGTTATGTCTAATGTCCTCGCGGAGTGCATCTCCAAGGAAGGCCTCAAGCAGGCCCACGTTGCTGGTGAGGAACAGGCGTACCCATCTCTTTTTATACTGACGCAGTCAAGAAACGGAGAAATATGCCCATGTCACCTTTTTCTTCAATGGTGGTATTGAGAAGCAGTTTGAGAACGAAGGAAGGCACATGATTCCTTCTCCAAAGGTGGCTACATATGACAAGGAACCCAAGATGAGTGCCCATGGCGTCGCGGAAAAGGTCGCAGAGTTGTTGAAGAAGAGCGAACACGAGTTCATCATGTGCAACTTTGTTCCGCCTGACATGGTTTGTGTCTTTTGATGCTGCTGTGTCCATCAAGAAAAAACAGTTCCATAAAAATGACGTTATCATTGACTCTTGTAAACGCGCCATAGAGGGCAACGGACGATTAATACAAGTTTTTTCTACTAGTTTGCAGAGTAAATGAGCAAAGCGAAGGGAAAGGGGAGCGTTGGCATATGGAATTCGGTTGGTAGACCTTCAGGAATTTCTTATAAAACTCCTTCCGTGTTTGCTGGCATATGAGAACACATCGGCTGTGTTCGTCTTCCATTGGTCGGCAGGCTGGGCCCATCTGCAGAACATCCATCGCCAGGTAGTCAACATATCAGTGTTCCTTGCCCTCGTAGTACTGGGCACCCATAATCATGACCATGTAGCTAGCTACTGGAATAATCCAGGCGGTGTCCTTATTGATCATTAATGAATAAGCTAAACACGGGAGTTAGTAACGCCAACATACCTTACTCGCAACCAAGCCCCGGACTTGAACGGCCTCGGCACAATGTGTTTGTCTTGTGTAGAGGGTTTCGTGGTAATAGCCAATGCCATGCTTCAACGATTCTGCCAATGCCAGGTCTGACAAATGGTCAAGATGAGGTTGCAGGTCTTCCAGCTCGATGTCAAAGAATTGGTTAGGCTTGTCGTTCGTCGCGCAGTGCGTCAAAATGTCGTCAACAGTTAGTCGACATTGTCCACGCGAGGGAACGAAGACGATGACGGGTTTCGACAAGTACTCGACAATTGCCAAATACTCTGGCTTTGACATGGCAATCATGAGAGAGGGAAAATATGGGATTTGGAAGGACTGCAGGTGGATGTTCACGTCCAGTGGACGAGCGTTTGGCGAAAAGTTGAAAATGGCATGCGAACAAATCGCGAGCATTGGCAAGAGAGACACTGTATGCAACAACGGGCATCTTGTTACCTGCCTGAGCAGAGCATAATGCAACCGCGAGATGATCACTTCGTACGTTGGGTGCACCACACCGCCAGCTTGCTGCACTTCATCGGCGATAAGAAACCCCAAAGTTTTGTACATTCTTGCTCTGTCGCCATCAACGTGATAGGACGTCCCAATATGAAACAAAACGAGTTAGCAAGTACTTCAGACTATGTTTCCAGAACCACATACTTGCGCCGGCGTGCAAATAATCACATCTCCCCTCTCCAACAACCGCAAGTCCACACTCGTCTCGCCCGTTAAACTCAGAATCTCCTTCCTACCCTGTAATTGAGAGAACTTGGCCCTGCATTCCGCTACGCGCTGGTCGACCATCTCCTGGCATGCTTCAATACAAACCGCTCGTGGCTACTTGCGCTTGCTCCATAACCAGAGCAAGGCAAACTCGGCGCAAATTGTCTTGCCGCTTCCCGTCGGTGCGCCAATAAGGACATTTTCGTCGGTCGTGTACAGTGCCTGGAACACTGGGGTCTGTATCTTTTTGAAGGTTTGGATGGCATTAGAGCATATTGCCTCGGATTTCTTGTTGTGTTTCTGCGCGTAACCATCGGTCCGAGATGACGGAGATAAAATAGTTCGAGGGGACAGGCTCGTACATGGGCACAGTAAGAGTGGCGCTGTGCTCGGGGTCCGTGAGTTGGGCGTATCGCTGGCGAAGGATAAAGGTGGTACGGAAAAGAATGGATTCGCCACTGACATCCTCAACCACCCAGACGAAATCGGGGCTGATAGAAAAATCGATACATAACAGCGTACATGTGATCGGTTGCACTTGTGCCTGCAGTTGAAATTGTTCACGAGCCAGCGAACCAGGCGGCCTGCGTTCGGAATGGCGAGCAGTTCGCCGATTTCGGGAGGCTCCGAATCGTAATATCGCTTCCAAGGGAACTGTTTACCCTCCGTCTTGCGGGTCATATTTGCCGGGACACCTCTGAACTGACGAAGTGGTGTCATAGACCTCCTTGCACATGTCCAGAGCGGCTCTGCCCATCCCCTCTTCAAACATATTTCGAATATAGCGAGGATCCGCCATCTCGTACATCAGCCGCCAGCCGTCACGAGGGCGCAAGTATCTGAGTCACCGAGGGTTGCGAACGGGTGCGGGTGGGCCAGATGGGGTCGGTCAGGGTGGTGTGGTGAGTGAGTCACTAAACGACTGATACGTTTTTCAGTTAGCTGCAAAGAAAAAAGAGAAAAAAAAACGTACGAGGGTGATGCTTGGGTGGTGGATGGGCTCAAATAGGCTGAGGGCAGTGAGGGTAGTGAGGGTAGTGGGGGAGGGTGAAGTAGACGAGCGCGATAACATATTTGAGTGCACCAAGCTGGGTGTGGCAAGTCCTTGAAGCTCGACGACCGGCATAAAGATGTTTGAGGAGGCCGAGTAAATTGTGAAAACTGGCCCGCAATTCCTAGCATGGAGGGCTTGAGAGGCGAGGAAGAGGGGGTTGTAGCAGTGTGGAGCTGACTGGGGCTATTAATACCAGGAAGTTCAATCTGGAGGGAAGCAGCGATCATCACGACGGTAATAGTAATACTAAACGTAACAGGCCTGTGACATCTGGCATGCGTAACACTCCAGTGTTGCATTTGACCCAGTTCAGAAGGGTCAGGGTCAAATGACCAAATTATCGCAACTATTGACCCCATTTGACCCCAGGTCAGTTGGGTCCAAATGATTGTTTTCGGGTTTCAACTGCCTACTCGCTATCTAAGACTTCAAGAGGGGCAGAGGATGGGCCAGAGGACTCTGGTAAGCCTTCTGTGTGTACCAGACCCAGTTCTTGTCTTAACATCTCATAGAACTCCTTGGATGTCAGGTGAGTGCAAGCATCAGTGATTTCAATATTGATACTCACATGCCATCCTGCAAAGCTTGCTCGGCACTCACTACCATCCCCTGCATTGCTATCTTCTGATTCAGCACCTGAGTCTGCATCTGCATCTGCAGTTGTTAAGATTGATGTCCTTGGCATGATTCATTCTAAGTTGACAGCAACAAACAGAGTCTTGGTCTGTTCCCAGTCTACTGGACAAGAGTTCTGATGTCAAGTCTGATGATGACAAAGGTTGAGAAGAGAACGAGTGTGACAATGAGGAGAGGAGCATTCAAGATTGTTCAGAATGACGAGGGCAAGATTCGATTAAATTGGAACTAAAGAAAAGGACAATACATGAGGGTTTATATACTTTTAGAGAATAATAGAGATGGAAAAGGAAGAGAAGCTGTAACGACCTGAGAAAGGAAATATGAAGGTAGTTACGGAAAGAGAGAGGCTGTCCATGCACAGTAGATATGAGTAATAAGATAAAAATAAGAACTGTCCACTACAAGATTACGTTGCAATCGTAACAGCAGTAAACTGGTGTGCAAGAGCTGAGAAACCAGTTTCTTCCTCATCGACATCAGCAAACCAAGTGCCCTGTCTCTCTTCAGATTCTGAGTCACCATCATCACAATCAAGGTTATTGAGTGCTTCCTGTATGACCTCAACATCATCTAGCTGACTTTGAGAAGCATCCACAAATGCTGTCGTATTGTTTCCAAAGTTGTGTTTTGCTCACAACTTTACAGTACCTTCCTTTATCTGCTGTTGTTGGATCTCCCCTTTGATCAATGTGCAATCTCGTAGTTTCTGCATGTGTTACAATCACAAAATTGGCATTACATTTTCAATCTATCTATCAGTGGTCTGGGACCACTATCACAGTCTTTATACTGGCCAGGAGCCTTAGGAGGAGCCTGGGAACACTTTGTGTGGGTTAGTGCATGGGAGCGCCTACCATAGGACAAGATGATGGCCATACAAGGTGGCCATACACTATACTAGGAAGGACAGCCGGATTAGGCAAGAGGATCGCGCCCTTGATGGCATCATTGATCGACGTCGGCATCAGTGCATCAGGGATCATGCCATCATGCATCAGGAAGCAGCAGTGGCAGCACATATGGTCGTATGGGATTGCAGCACAGCCTATGGAGACAAGGAGGCCTTAAGGATATAGCCCCTTATGGTTACAAGGTCTAGGGCAACCCGGACCAGTCCAGAAGATGGTGTTACAGTGGCTGCGCCCAGATGCATAGCAATGGTAACAGTGCAGAGACAGTGCTCATACAGGACAATAAGAAGCATGGATGCTGTAGAGGTGCTGGTGGTACTAGGTAGTGGCAAGGGTCTTGGTAGAGTAGTATATAAGTAGTGCAAGTAGCTTGAGTCTCCCCAGACTTAAGATGGTTTCTCTTACGCCCATGTAAGACTCTGTCTATAGCCAATATACCCCTTTCCCCCTCCCTTCTCTCCCCTGCTCAACGAGGCCTGTGGGTCTGTGCCCTCTAGGATGGTGGGTTAGTGTTGTTGGGCGTGAGCTCATAACAGCATGCCAAGCCAGTTTCTTTTCTTTGTCTTAATATCTCCCATGCAAGAGAACAGCCTCTTGATCTCAGTGGAGTTTGGTATGAAGCTGAACAACAAACACGCAAGCTGGACAAGTGGATTGCCTGAAGGAAGAATCTTCCATGCACAGATGGGGTCTGTTGAGCCATCCTTGCCAAAGTATATGTGAGTGTGAAAATAACTATGCAAAAGAACATACTGATTCTTTCAGCACTCCCAGTAAGACATCAACTGGCCACATCTCTGGCACAAATGTGCCAGATTGATTATGATAATGGTAGACTTGAGTTATAAGATCTGGTGGACATTCTGAGACTTTGAACACTTGTAGATATAAACATCAAATCATCCCCATCAAAACTGAGACTGGGAGATTATCATCATTGATCAATGAGCAATTCACAAATGGATTTAGGAAGAGGCAAGTTATGAAAAGATCCTGATCAAGCTTCAGCCACTGTTTGCCAAGGCTATCCAGGATCTTTGTTACAGGGTGGTTAGCATCTTTGTCCACAGCATTTGGTTGTGATCGATCATGGATGTGCAGCTTGGAATATACACAGTAAAGGTTCCCAAGGAGCAGAACAACTTGGTCGCAGCATGTATTAGTTCCTTGAGCAACATTGACTGCTATTGCCAAGGGTTCTATATGAGTCTTGATCCTGTAAATAGCACATTGTTGATACTAGCTAGTAAGTTCAGCTATATGCACTTGATGACCTTCTGCCACCAAAGCTCATCTCTGACTTGAAACAGGATGTTCCTGGCCTTTCTTTTTGTGCTATCTTTCTGCCCAACCATCTCCATTACTTGCTCATTATTGATTGCCATCACCTGCAGTGGCTTCCACACTTCAAGAAGCTGAGAAAGAGCACAAAAATACGATGTCCATTGAGTCACAACTGGGGAGAGTAAGGCAACAGCCTTTCCATCATTCATATCTCTCTGCTCCTTCATGAAAACTCTGAGTGCATATGAATGATTATTGAACCAATTCACAACATCACCACATTCATCCATGATGGTATTTAAGTCTGAATTTCCTTTCATGTAATCACTGAGAACTAATGCAATCTTTGGTAATGTAATAAGGACTTGCCATCACATACTGATAAGATACACATACCTGGTGTGCCCAGCAATCAGCAATCAACAATGATGGGTCATCCTTTAATACCAATTGTCAAGCTTTTCTCTCGTCACCACTAGCATCACCAACCACACTGATAGGATGGGTTCCAAGCTGCCTCAAATGTTCAAGTTCCTCTTTCATCAGTAGGGCAAGATTCTCACCAGTTTTATGCTGAGCTGATAAGTTATGTACATGAGTAAAGTGTGCCTGGGTTCAACCCATCAAAATTGGATAACAATGACTTTGTAGGTATCCTCACCTCTCATTTTGCAGTAAACATGAAGGCAATCAAATGGTTTTTAGATATATCTTTCCATCCATCACATTGTAAAGTTGCATATTCATTTTTCATCCCTTCTCACATACTTCCTTCTATCTTGGTAACACCCTGCTGCAAAATTATACCAGAAAGCTTGTTGCGATCAGGGATGATTGTGCCAGGGGCAATCGTCACAAAAAGCTTTCACACCTCCAGATCCATAATAGAGTTGAACAACCATCCTGCCAAAATGAATGCTCGAAGAAGTTGGTCCTCAAAACCAACTTGCTTCTCGTTATTAAAGCTAAGTGCTTTTGCTGCCACAACTGTAAACTTCCTCTGTTTGGCACCAGTACTGGTGTCTGGGCCCATGGCTCCAGCATGCTTTCCCACTGTCAACTGCCCCTTATCACCATCTGCTTCATTGTCCTCATCTTCAATAGCCTCTTTCCCCTTTAATGTTTTCATCTTTGTCTTAACCTCTTCAGGAGCCCTGATACAACTGAGCAAATGATTGATCATTGTCATAATTTTGCCTGTAATGTGCATCTAGATTTTGCTACAAAACTGGCTTTAGACTTAACCGGAACAGCTTAAAGTTCAAGCAATAATACCTTCTTCTAGAAGAGTTTGTGCAGGACATGCAACTTCTCTAATGCCCATTGCTATGGCATCAGCCTCTGCATTTTTAATTTTTGCCAGTTCATGGTTTGTACAGAACTTGCATCTCACTCCATAGTGTGTAGAGTTACACAAATTAGAGTCCTGATAGTAATAGTCCCAGATGGGAGACTTTTTTTGAGCCATGGAATACCATTGATTTGTAGAAAATGACACGAAATTTTTGTATACAATATTTGCCAGAACTATCCCCATCAGTCTCCAACTGACCTGACTGACCCATAACATCCCCTGCATTGATGTGACTGAACAACTGAACCATATGACCTGGGTCAGGTCAATTACCAATTGACAGGTCAGACCCAACACTGTAACACTCAACATCGCCAACCTGACAATCTGACCAGTGACAACCAAACTCATCTGCTCAACTGCCTTCTTGCTGGCGACAAGGAAGATCAAGTGTTTAATGTCAAGATTCTGAAGACTGACAATGTCAGCATTCTCGGAGACCTGATCAAGGAGAAGAAGAAGCATCATTTCGGCCACCTTGATGCCACAGATCTCGAGCTCTGGAATGTTTCCTTTCCCATCGACAGACTTGCCTCAGAGGAACCACCAGCTAAGGGTCCTAAGTTAAGGCCCACAAGCAAGGTGTCTTCACTTGCGGCTCTCTCAGAAGAACACGTACACATCCTTGTTAAAGCACCAGGGCAAGGTACGTCCCAAAATCCTCTTTTCCGATCACCACCCAACTCGTATCCATCCAGTTGCGACTCCCGAGCAACTTCTCTCGCTCAACTGCTTTGTTCTCGGTGATGACATGAAGGAGGGCTTCACTATCAAGATTCCAAAGACCAATAATGTCAGCATTCTCAAGAAGATGATCAAGGAGGAGAAGAAGCCTTCTTTTGACAACGTTACTGCCTCGAAGCTTATCATCAGCCAGGTCTCCCTACCCATGGATGATGACCTCGAAGAAAGCCTCAAAAACATCAATCTTACACCATTAAATCCCTTCCTACCACTCTGGGAAGTGTTCCATCATGTTGAAGGGGATCACCTTCACATCGTTGTTCAAGCGCCAATTAATGGTGAGCCTATGTCAGCCCCACATCCTCGTTGGTATTGATGTTGTTCAGAGGGTCTTGATAATCAAGAAGCAGGAGAGATAATATTCCTGCCTTGAATAAAAGTGTGCATTTTCTTCAGTCTTTTGCCATCCTTGATAACCATTTAACAGGGTATGAAAATGTCATCTCGGGTATGTTAAAAGCATCACTACAAGGCAAACAGCCCCAGGACGAATGTCGCACCTCCGGTTCAATAGTTTCACCCTGCTTTTGGACACTTCTTGGATGGTATGAAGAGAAATCACACTCTGCCCGACGACATCATTCTTCAAACTGTGGAATACATGAAAGCCGCATCGGCAATTTATGAATCTGAACAGAAACACCGAAAAGTGTTGGGGCCGCTTCTTTCCATTGTCCTTGATGTCAACATACAAGCAATCCTGAATGAGGACAAAACAAATCCGGACAGCATTGTGGAAGTGGCAAAAAATATGTTACTCTTCATGATTTTTTTTCAGGAAGACAAAAATGAATTTGGAGGTGGTTTGGACCCATCAACCCAAGCTGGCTTGTCTGCAGGCTGTTGTTGGGCTCAGCCCAAGGTAGGCCCAATCCATTGTATTGCATTCTGACTGTTCATTTGTTTATTCCTTAGTATAAAGCACTTTGGAATGCTACTGCCTGTCCCACATTTCTTGTAGCCACCGCAGGTCCATGGATCGTGATCCTTGGTGCTGTCATCACTGATGGGGTGATTGTCCAACAACTGACTGACTACATCTGGGTTGGATTAGACTCCATTCTAAGTGAATTGCACATAACCCATGCTGCATGAGCCTTTTATGCTCTAAACACGAGTCTGAAGAAACTGACCTCATGCTATGAGAGTCTGAAACTGACTGGCAATCTTCCCGCTGATTCGCGCTACTTCCCTTTGTTTACTGCTTATCCTCACGGCAGTGAACACATTAAATTCAAATATATTGGATTTTTGGAGAACAGCCTCAACTGCATCATTCTTCATGCATGGCCTGAGACAATACCGACTCAGGATATCATTGTCAAATTTGTCGAATGCTATGGGCAAAGGGCACACCAAATACTTGCGGATCAGGGTTTAGCACCGAAACTCCTCTATTGCAGATCACCACACCTCCATGACAATGAACCATCCTATGAGTCTATCTCTGTAGTTATCATGGAGTACATCAATGGTGACATGTTTGCTATGGCAAAGCAAAAAATGTCTAAAGAATTGGTAGAAACTGTACGATTGACTGTTTGGTGTGCCCTCAAACTATTGCACAGTCATGGATTGGTCTTTGGTGATCTCTGTCCACCAAATGTCATGGTTACAAAAGATGGGAAAGCTAAGCTAATTGATTTCAACTGGGCTGGAGAGGAAGGCCAGGCCAAGTATCCTCCATTAATGTCACCAGAAATTGCTTGGCCAGAGGGTGTTAAAGCATTGGCTGTGATGAAGAGAGAGCATGACTTGGAGATGTTGAGAAATTGGATTTGAAGGTTGACATCCTGTTGCAATTTATTTAGTGATTAGCACATTGAGCACACAGCTAGTTGATGCATTCTCCCTAGTGTTGTCAATGGCTTGGCTAATAGCCACTAGCTGGTTTAGCCAAGCCTATTTTTAGCTGAGCCATAGCCTATTTTTGGCTATGGCTTTGATTATACTGCTTTTTTACAGTTTAGTTGTAAACCTGAGAACCATTAGATCCAACTTTTCTTGGCCCCATCTGAGAGGCATACCATGACTATAGTACATTATCCTACAATATCCAAGGAAATGGCAGACCCATTGTGGACATAAAATGGTTGCAAGTTGGGCATAATATTGATGTTGTGACACTGTAAGAGCATCCTGCAAACATCTTTCTGCCTAAAATTCAATTAGCTTTCACTGATGTGACTCTCTGACATGGGTTTTCAATATGTCTTACACTGAGCATAGTATCTCATGAGTGGTCAACATCTGATTACATTACACCTGATGTAATCTAATGTCTGATAACATTATGCTGAGCATAATCTAATGAGAGGTCACATTACACTCAGCATAATCTAACAAGTGGTCCCTTTATGGTCAGTGTAATCTAACAAGTGGTCCCTTTATGGTCAGTGTAATCTAACAAGTGGTCCCTTCATGGTCAGTGTAATCTAACAAGTGGTCCCACTATGGTCAGTGTAATCTAACAAGTGGTCATGTTATGTCAGCATAATCTAATGTATGGTTACATTACAGTCAGTGTACTTCTAACAAGTGGTCACATTATGCTTAGTGTAATCTAATGTCTGGTCACATTACACTCAGCATAATCTAATGTATGGTTACATTATGGTCAGCATAATCTAATAATCTAAATATGGTAGCACTGCCAACCACCACCCTGCCAGGATGTGCTACTGACACAGCTTGCCATGCTATGCAGCAGCCAGCAGCCTGATGTGGCACAGCCCCCTGGCAGCAGTTAGTAAGGATAAGTAGCACTGCCACCTGCCATCTTGCCTTGATGCACCACTGACACAGCTTGCCATGCCATATGCAGCACCCTGATGCTACACTGCCACCTGACAGTGCTGTAATCTACATGGTAGCACCACCATCACCATTGCCCCATTGATGCACTAATGATGCACCACCCATTGTGCCCACACTTCACCTGGTAGCACCACCCACCCATTGTGCCCACACTTCACCTGGTAGCACCACCATCACCATCACCCCATTGATGTGCCACCCACCCATTGTGCTCACACTTCACCTGGCAGCACCAATGTCTAATACAGTAGTTAGATTACACTGGACATAATCTAATCTGTCTGCAGCAGTGCTACCCTTGGAAGCTGTTGTGTGTATCCTGTGCACCACCATGCAGCATGTAGGCTACTTGTCAACACCACCAGAGTCTGTAGCACTATAGCACTGCCAATTCCATGAATTTCCCACTTTCAACATGTATTTAAACATGTTGCTAATAGCAAGAAGTCATAACTTCCCTCCACTCATCCTTCAAACAATGCCTTACTTCATTAAATGCTCCCACACTGGTGGCACCTTGCCTTCCCCCTACATTTTTTTCAACATTGGTGGTTCCTGGAAGGCCCACTGGAAGTCAAAAACAATTCATGGCAATTGCAAACCATCATATCCAACACTCCCCCAACATCCTGCAGCCAGCAGGAAATATGATGGGATTAGGCTAACCAATTCTGATCTCAAGCAGTTGGCAGATGTGCTCTGGCACTGATTTTCAAAAAATAAAGGTGCATGTTCCACCATCCCAGTCAAATACCTGACAAAAGCCATGTACTACAACCTGCACTGTGCCATCAGAGGTATCACAGATCAATTTACTGATGAGGGGGATGATGTTTCTACCAACCTTGAGGAGGAGGATAAGCCTGCTCTGACAGCAAATGATGCCTCCATCCCACCAAACCCACCAGCATTGACTTCTCCTTCTCCATCTCCTTCACCTGCACCCCAGATGTTAGCAGGTCCATCAAGGATCACAGCAAGGTGCCCTCTCCCCATCCATTGTCTGGATGGCATTCATAACAACTTGGACACCATCCAGCAGAGCAGTTTCTACTGTTCAAAAATCATCTTTTCCCTCATTGAGGACCTCAACACTGCTACAAATGCTCAGGATGCAAGAGTCAGAGATGCATGGATGGCAGTCTGCAATGACATTTCCAAGCCTTGGTTCAGCAGGTTCAAGAAGGCCTTCCCAAGGCACTCCTTTGCACCCACCAAGGATTCAAAAGCCCACTACTGGGAATGGGTCAGTGTTGGATGCTTATTCAAAAGTCAGCCAACTAATGATGCCTTAGCTCAGCACTTTACACTCCCCCACATGTCCTTGTGGAGTCCAGGTAAAGTCCCTGTACTCCAGGCACTGTCCAGGTTCAGTCCTTGTGCAGTCCAGGTACAGTATATATTTTGCAAAAAACAGTGTTTAGACACAATTTTTACATTCTCCTGATGCTCAATCTAGTTAGTGTACATGAATGTGATGTTTTGCAAGTCTTGGACACTAAAACTTAAGTGACCATGTAGCAGGACTTATATGTGTGGACTCCATGTAAACTCCTGACATTTTTTTCATTGTAACTAACAAATACAAATACAAATATAATTACAGGTTCTCATCACCTTCACTTTCACTCTCACTCTCACTCTCCCTTCTCCTCTGTCTCTTCAGGACTTGAATTGTATGATAGAACAGCATTGTATGCAAGAACCAGTTGAAATTCCCTGATTTCATTCTCTTCAGAATTGACTCAAAACCACCAAGCCATGCATTCAGTTGCTCACAAGCTTGAGTATTGAATGCTCTCTTATAATACAACTGTCCTTGTGCATTTCTGCCAGTAATGACCAAATTGGGTGCAGAGCCATTCAGTGGTGCAGGATTGCACCATGTCCTGCATAAATCATCTGTTCCCAGAGACTACAATGTTTATAGAATTATTTGTTTCCAAAAGTTACTGGCATCATTACATGACTCCAGCTTTCCATGACATTGCACATTATCCTGTGCTTCAAGAGTGGTTGGAGGATGAAAAGGATGGTCCAGCTGATGAAGATGTCTGGGGAACAGCAATGTTATCTTATACATTTTCTGATTTGACAAAGGAAAAGGCACGAAGGCAGCAGGTGACTAGGGGGAAGGGAAAGAAGGCCAAAGAAGATTCTGGGGAAGGTAATAAGGCCAAAGAAGGTTCTAAAGAGGGTAAGAAGTCAAAGAAGCATAAGTAGGTGGACCAGTGTTGTTATCTGTCTGGAAATGTATAGTAATCAATATGCAAGTTTTTTCTCTGTCATCTTTGGTTCTTTCTTCAAAATTTTGGTGCTCTGGATCTGGCTGGAGATCATCTCAAGTCTGCCCTTGGTTGCTGCAGCCCCCATTGAACAACAGTCCTTCCCAGATATACCCTTCTTACTAATCACCAAGTTCATTCAAGAACATTTTGATTCAACTGTCTCACTGTCAACAGTGTTAATGCTGCTTTTCACTATCACTGAGAATACAGACCTTTTGAACTTGCATTTCCACCAAAGATCTGCAGATCAAGTGAGAGAACATAGCACATTAGTCACTGGGTGGATCAGAGGGTTGGCAAGTGCAGTGAAACAAAGGCTGGAAGAAGAAAATGCCTCCCTATTGAAAGAGGCAGACATGGATCCAGAAGGATCAGAACCAATGACCATAATAACAATTGGATTGAAACTGGATGCCCTTGCAAGGCTGTTAGGCTTAAACCCACTCAATAAGTCAGGAAAATTCAGAGCCAAATTAAAGCCTGTTTCCAACAAACAAATCCAAGCAGTTTATACTTTGTGTCCAGATACCCCAATCTGTACCAAACTGGCTTGCCAAAAGAAGGGATTATATCAGTGGACCAGAGTAAGGGATGTACCACTTGTAAGGATGATCAAAAATTTCATGGTGTATGACAATACACCAGTATTCTCTGGACATTGCAAGGGGTGCAAGACTATTTATTATGCTGATCATGAAAGAGCAAAACTTGAAACTCATGCCCAGCATGAAAGGGTGTATCTAAACTCAGCAAGGTACATAAAAATTGGACAAAGCCTATGGGTGGACAGGGGATTCTCCAATGCAGTGTTGAGTGGTATATACAATTTTCATGCATCAGCAGCAGCATATGCAGGATTTTGGAATGATGCCTTTAATATGGATGAACAGACCAAAAATAAGCAGGAGACATGTGTGGCAAGCATTTGTGCAGGAATCAATTCGACTCATAGCCTCTGCTTCAGACACCAATTTGACAATCATGGATGGCCTTGCAATTGATGAAGTTACTAGAGAAGCATTCAATGCCTTAGGGGAGGGTGGTATCATAAGGTCTGGTGATCAACATTCCTGCTCTGAGTGTACACAAAAGTATAGGAGTACTGCAGATGTGATTGTAGAAGCCAATGCAAATGAAGCAGATATGGTTGGAATGGAAGATAGACACCACATAGATGTGGTTCAGGGAAGAATGCAAGAAATTGATGAAGTGGAAGAAGAAGCTGCTCCAGTCCAAATGGTGGTGGTAATGGTATTGTCATGGGACATACTCACTGTGCATTTGAAGGTTGTGATGCTGACTTGGGAAATGCTCATGGTGGTGTCTACTGCCCACTTCATGAACTCTCATATGGAGGTAAATGCCATGCTGCTAATTGTCAAAATGCAAATGTAGAAGGAACACTTGCATGTGAACAGCATCAAGGGAAGTGGAGGAGGCACCTATTGAATCATAGGAAACAGGTCATGGGTGGCTACAGAAGAGCTTTGAGAAGACCTGTGGTACAGTGCTTGGATGCCTCATCCACCTCACCAGGTACACCCTCAATGATGATGTAGAACAAGAAATCAGAGGCAGGGACTGCTTCACTGCACCAAGAATATATTGTGTTGAGACAATCTGTGCTCCTTGTGGTGTTGTTGTGGCTTGGAATAAATTTACAAAGTCTGAGTCACCAACTAACATACTTAACTTCTTGGGATCAGTATACCAGGACAAAGACAAAAGACCAGCATAATATTTGCATTGACAAGGCTTGCATGGTGTTTTACGCACATGTGTGAATGATCTTAGGCTGGTGGAGGTGGCTAGACACAAGCAGATTTATTGTTGATGCATACCATTACCCTCAACCATCGTGA